>JBBPTU010001755.1:0-10640 GCA_038094295.1 Tylopilus aff. beelii
GTTCAGGACTGAGTTTTAATGTTCAAACACAGTCCGGCAGGGACGACGACCTCCATGTCTAATATCTTACTCATTTGTGCATCGATCGCGCTCGTTCAAGTTTGCTGCCACCTGGAGCACATCATAGGTGCTATCTACCCTTGTGGACGGTACAAGAAGTAAGCAGAATTAGAAAGTGGTGAACTAACCGTGACTGCCGAACTTATTGCGGGAAATAGTGCTCGCGTAAACTCACGCCTGATCCACGAGTACAATGGGGTCGTCGTGAGAGCAACTCCAGAGGTTATGAGTCCCGGTTCGCTTCAGTCCACGACGACAGTTATACCCTCTCTAACTCAGCTGAATACAGATGACTGAAAGCCGCTGTCCGCACGAAAGCCCACCATCCTCGAGGAACCTGGTTGTCTGTATTGATGGAACTTCGAACAAGTTCGGTCGAAAGGTAATTGGTTTATACTTCTTTGTTCTTCGGAAGCTAATCCATCTGGATGTAGAACACAAACGTTGTGAAGTTGTACAGACAAATTCGCTTGGATGCTACGCAAAACGTTGGACCCCAACAATATGCATATTATTCCAGCGGAATAGGCACACATGCTAAGAATTTGCCTTTACTCCATCGAGTGGAAAAGGTGATCTCCGATTCGTTGGATATGGCTCTTGCTTGGTTAATTTCGATTATCTATCCTATTGGTATCGACTTATTGTAAGCACAGGAACGTGGAGGAAAACGTCAAGGATGCCTACGGTTGGCTAGCATCTAAGTATCAACAAGGAGACAAAATCTATTTGTTTGGTATCTTGGATTAGCTATTGCCACGGTCTGATTATTGATACCAGCTGGCCCAGGTTTCTCTCGGGGGGCATATCAAGTGCGGGTACTTGCTAGTTTGATCCATGAGGTGAGAGTCCATAAATCCTCAAGAAAGTGGATAGTTTGCTTAGTGGTTGCACCAGGTTGGTCTCATAAGGACACTGTCGGCGAAACAAATTGAGATGTCAGTGACTTTGTTAACTTCCATGTGTGACAATCCAAATTTCAACAGGGCTTTTGGCCATTACCGGTCTATTCACCCCCACAACCCGGGGACAAGAGACATGGCAACTGAATTCAAGAGAACATACTGCTGGTGCGATGTGAGGATACATTTCGTTGGAGTCTGGTATGATAGATCTTCATACTTTGAAAGTATCGTAGTCTGATGCCACTAGGGATACGGTTTCTTCAGTAGGGCTTATTAAAGGGGACGTCTTTCTTTCTACTTCTGCATCTGTAACAAATGCCTGCTATTTTCGACACGCACTTGCCCTTGACGAACGTCGAGTCAAATTCGTGCCGGAATACTTTCAAGAGGTGAACGCTCATCACAACAACATGCAGCAAATCTATACACAGGACCATATCAAAGAAGTCTGGTTTCCTGGGTGCCACGCTGACGTGTGTGTAATGTATCAGCTAGCAAGTTGAAGATACAATCTAACCTGTCTTTTAGGGGTGGTGTCGATCGACTCGGGGAACATTATCATGCTGGAAATGTTTCGCTTGCCTGGATGCAGTCCGAGGCTTCTGTTAAGGGTCTCGGATTTAAATCAACAAAATTTCCCTGGCGCTTGGAGGACATCCGTTCTGGTAGACGTGGCTCGTTGACGTTTTGGTGGAAGGTACTTGAGATCATGTTCCCGTCCCGTTACCAAGTATCATTCAGTGGTACTGGTGAACATAAAATGGGGTAACTCGTTCGACTGAATCTGATGCTTGGCTAGTTGACGATAATCTTCCTTAGGTGGCACTGGTTCCGATCTCGCTGCATCATTCCCGGTCAGCGTATCCATGTTTCTGTATGGTGCGGGGATTTATATAGGCCTCGTGCAACTCTGAGGAATGGCATCAAACTCCCGATCGTAATCGAGGGATCCTTAAGCACCTCTAATAGTGGAAGATCAACGGATTTGATGGACTGGATACAACTTTTTGGCACTCCAGAACTGGAGGCTTTACTTAGATCTGGTGAGTTTAGATGCGAATGACAGATTTATGTTTGACGAACTGAGCGCAACGACTAGGTGGCTCTAGTGTGCCGGAGACCGGCCTTCAAGATCCCGTCCTAGATCACCCTTTCGATAGGTTTGTCACTGTCATCACTTATATTGAAGTCTGTAAGTCGATATTCAACGTCTTCTTGTGCTGTGAGCCTAATACTACATTTCCTGTAGTGAGGCGCAGTGCCGAAGCTACACCTCGAATCGCGGCACTACTAGATATTGCCAAAAAATGTCTCGGGTCCGTTTTACCTGACATTGAACATCCCGATCTTGTTAGAGTACTCTCCATTTTGCCATGCCTCTTGAAGCATCCAACTTTCCGACGGGAATTGGTCGATCGTACGGTAGTTTTAGCTCTCGCGCGTGCATTGCAGCAGTCTGCCAGTGCGAAGGGTCCGAGTAGGGGGATATTGTGGTTGACTGTGGACAGTATATGTGATATTCTGCAGACGGATGGTGTGTGAGACGATTCATCCTCTATCATGTCCGTGCTGATTATTGGTATAGATGAACTTATACGTAACTTGGTGGTTGAGTGGCTGGAACGCGGACTCCCATCCGGTGGGGATCGTGGTATAGTTACACTCTCAGAGATGTTGGCAACGAATGGTAGTTTTGTCTTATTATCTATGAAAGCGATTGGCTCATATACGTTGTGTAGAGCCTGACCTAGTATTAGCTGCGCTTCGGGTGATCGTTCACTTCCGCCATAAAGGTACGAATGGCATGTATTAATATTGTATCGACCCGGAAGCTACATTTATTAACAGATGTCACCGAGTACCAAGTATTGAAACCTCGAGTCCAGAAACTGGCGAAACGTGCAAAAGGAATTGTAGGATCAATGGCTGTGGCCGCATTTGATGTACTGCGTCGGAAAGGTGAGTAATCATTTCATGGTGTCGCGCCAGTTCACTCACGAGCAATAACGTAGATGACCCAGTACCTGATCTCGAACTTTCCAATATTCTAGCATATATCGGCAGTAGTTGGAGGCTAGATATAGAAGGTGACGGCACAGATTCTCCCTTCACTGAAAGCGATGCCCCTCCTTTGGCCAGTAGTGGTAAGTTATCTGGACTACTAGTGCAACACATAGTTCTTTGACTCGGATTACATTGTACAAGATTCTAAGATCGACGAAAAAATAGCTGAAGGAATAATATCTGCTACCAAGTCATGCAAGACTGGGAAACGCACGGCTGCCATTTGCGCTTTCTTAAAGCTATGCAAATGTGAGTTCTATATACCGTTTTTGAGGAGCTCTCTTAGAGGCAGTTCCATGTAGATCCAAGAGCACGGGAGGGTCTTTTGAGGAAGGAAATTATGGATATCTTTGTTGGGCAGCTACGACGAAAAGGAACTTCGCTCCTGGCTGCATATGCGTTGACCAGGTGTTTGAAATATAGTTGGTCGTTTTTGTCTCTCGGAGGATCATTTTTGGCTGAAGATTAGATTAGGCCACACTGACCTTAGTTTCAATTTCAAACCGACCCTACCTGATATCGCACCATCCATTATCGCAATGCTCAAGAAGGGCTGGTTTGACGATGCAGTGGGTCCTTTGGAAGGCTTCGAGATCTTTGGTCGACTTATGCTCTATGGTATTCTCATGCTTTCTCCCTGTTCAACCTATTTACGATATTGGACCAGACACGCTAAAACATGAAGTGAGAAATGGCATTTACGAAACTATAAAAGAGAAGCTTGAAGCTCATGAGCCTGACGGGATTCGGACGAGCCTGCGCTGTATCGATGTCCTTGGTGTGTCCAATTGACATGTTCGTGACCGATGACTGAAAAGATATAAGACCGCCCGGATTCAACACGGCTTCAACCTTCAGCGCAACATATGGAGACTGAGAGTATTGCGAGCCGTCTTGTGAATCAAAGTGTCAGTTGCTTGAGAGATAAACCCTGGAAGGATCAAGTAAAAGGTGTTAGAATTCTGTCTTCACTATCTCGGACTGGCAAGTGGGGTCTTTGACTATCAGTCACGTGGTACTGAGAGCGAAGCTAGCGGTTGGTGAAGGGGTGATCCTCTTATACATAGACGAGATTTTGGGAATGCTCCTGCCAAAACCAACCCCTGCCAGCGGCAGCTCCACACAAAACCATCCTTTTAAACCACCTTCGCAAATGTTAGGTCCTGCTTACGCGTTGTACTCCCTTTCCAGGAACAGTTAGTCCTGAAACTTGGTAGAAGGGTTTCCTTGATACCTAATGCTCAATTCTTAGAGTCAATACGCAATCAAGTTCGGAAGTCGACTCTATACACTACCCTGAAGGGTCGATACCTCTTCGGATCACTTGTCAGTGGGTCTGATACGCCCGCCTGGCAGGTTTGGACCCCGCATAAAAGCAAGCAGTCTTTGCGCTACTCAAAATGGTTTCTTACTGATCAATAATACTTCAGGTGACGTCCTTGCTATGATAGCTAGGTTGATCAGAGCTGTTGATCAAGGATTTTCGTACGATGGCATCGGCTCAGTTCCAGAAACAATACCGGTTGTCATCCAGCATTTTTCCGACCTTGGTGTCCTGCCCCGCAATACTGTGACCCGGGCATTATACGACTTATCTTGTCTTGCTATTGGATTTGCTCAGGGGACCACTTCTGCCATTTTACGAGGCACGGATAGGTACCTTTCACTCGTTGGCATTGTGGATCCAAGCAGCATCTGACAGCACAATAGGTTCCTGCATGGCATGCGAAACTTGTTACCCAAAACCTCTCGAGTATCGAATCAGGCTACTACTCCAATTCCCTCGAGCCAACACAATATTGACACAAAGACTCATACCCAACAAACGGTCCAACCTAATCAAACGGGTGGAGCCATAACTTCACGAGAGAGTGACGAAGGTATTACAGAAGTCCCTCGGGAAGAAGAACACGTGGAACTTCCTGCTGGACATCATACTTTACAGACTCGAGCACAAGAAATCCCTTCTACACTCAATCACACGACACCTCGATTGATCACTATCAAAGGTATTCTCTGTTTATGATCCTCCTGTGACAGCTAGATAGCTTCTCCTCAGACTTTGTTGCAGTTGACTTGCCGATGAAAAAATATTTGCGATTGATCTCCCCCCGAGTACGCCTAAGGGTTCGAATAGGAGACCAGACGTTTTTCTCGCCCACAGTGAAAATTGGAAATCAACCCAAGGGTGAGATAGGATCGCAAACCTATTGGCAGTGGGAAGTTTCACAGTAAGTTACTCGCAGCTCCATTCTCCTAATTAATGATGACATGACCTAAAGTCAGAAGTTCTCCAACGACGATCGGTTTGTAATTATGATTGAGAGACGGTTCCTAATGAAGTACCGATGCATCCGGCACATCAAGCCGACAACTGTTGGGGGTATCAGAGAGTATACTAGTAGCAATATTCCAAGTGAGTGATATTGACAACTGTATGTTCTCCAACACTCACTGGTCAGTAGACTCGAAACCCATCCTGTTGCTACGTACTGGCCCTCTGACGTACACATGAAAGACGATAACTGTCCTCGACATTCGGCTCTGCGACTCTTCATTAGTTCATTTAGCTTGGTTATATCTTTACTACCTAGTCCTTATCATCTGAGTCTTCTCACCAATGCCTTCACCACACCATAGATTATCAAGAGGGGACAACCCAGTGATGGCAATACAAGCTGACCAGACATGTACAAACTGCCTACGAAGCAGCAAGGTGTGAACAATTCAACTGGCTGAGCAAAACCATCATATTGCTGTGACCTTTGAATTCTAATACCTTGTATGACTCGTAATTGCTAACCTTGACAATAAGACTTATCCACTTGGGATCTTATTCATTTGACTTGGCTACTTGTGATTCTATTCCATGAACGACATTCATTTTCCAATTACTAGCTTATTTGTAAATGAAATGTAATGCTTCCGTTCTGTCTTGAGCTGCGATAGTCTTGATTTGCCATGCGATCATCAAGGTACTGTAAGTCACGGGCTACTTCATGGTGGTGCTGTGCTGCTTCTTCCTTGACAATGTTACGTGTCGTCTCTTCGACCAGCGCGACAAGGGTATGTTCGAAACCATTTTTCGCTGTTATCATGATCGTATCAACAATTTCAAGAGGTCCGTTCCGACGCACTTGAAACAGCTACATGAGAGATATCACCGCCCCCAATTGCATTTTGGACCGGCACTAAGCAAAGCTCGTTGAGCCGCGCCCGCGCATGTTCTCTCAGGACAGTATCAGTGCAGACTTCGTCCGTCTCTACGCCGACCGAGTAGGCGAGCAGATCGAATTTAGTGAAAACCACGACAAGAGGGACTGCAATCCATCACGTTATTTGACAAGTCAAACAAGTCTAATGGACCTACTATTTCCTAAAATCTTCTGTCTATCCCTCAGAAATTCCTCTATGCCAGCTTCCAGGATGCGACCACCGGCAAAAGGAATCTCGAGACATAGCCTGTATCGTATCTTCATTAGACTTTTCACTCATTTCTGCAAAAACAGACTTGCCAAACGGCGTGTAATTGATCTTTCAGGTCTCCCCTGCTTCGTCGACGTGATATAAAGTCGTAAACGACTTCAAGATGTTTCCGATCCGCCGCCTCGAAGCCATAGGTATCATGAACGACAAAGTGTTTATTGGCAGGGGAGATGTACTCTTGATCAATGTCCGCTTTACCACGCATGGTATCGGAGGCGTCCTATATTGACTCGTTAGTGTGCTTGGTCTGGGTCTACCGCAGGACAATTTACCACACCAGCAACACCAAACACTTTTTCGATTAATGTCGATTTGCCGACACCAGACTAAAACTGAAGGTCAGCTGTAGAGACTGGTTGATCGTGATTTCGGCACCTTGCCAATGATCAAAACACGAGACCTAAATGGATCGATGAGGGCCGGATAGTTGACAGGATCCGTCTAGACTTGCCTGGAGCGAAGCTACAGTGAACGATCAACAAAGAGATCAAGCCAAAGTTCTGACACATACCGTTTGGATGCCAATGACGACTTTAATCTTCCTCTCTGTCGTGCAATACACTGGCGATAGTTCAGCGAGGTAAGGTCGATGAAAGGGTAATCTTACACTGCTTGCCGTCCTCTGGGTCTTCCGTGGCTTCATTCAATACATCTTGTGGTTTTAAGGAAATAACGACGACTTGGATGCTACGAAGAGTATTACGATATTCCCGCTACGTCAGTAGTGGGTTTTTGGAGGGGGGGGCCTAAATCGCCGTTGCTATGATACGGACAGTATCCTTGGATACTATTTGTTCACGTTTACTTGTGTGCCATTTTTGACGAGTTAATTGCAATTCACTGTTCTTTCTCCTATTTTCTTAGGGGTGTTTATATCTCCTTCCAGGTTTGTCGGTGATTTGAATGTCGACGGAATGGAGGTCGAGCTTCGGCATGCTTCAACGATACAGCGACAGCAACCTCGCCGCTACCACCACTGGCACTGCGTCATCAATATTCAATGACAACGACGCGTCCGCCGACCTGACCACCATGTCGACGACGACGACGACGCAGCAGCAATAGCGGCGGGGGCGACCTCGCTGCCACAACTACCGCGTCGTCAACCACGACGACGCACCCACGCTGATCTTGCCACCGCGTCGCTGTCAACAGCGACGACGCAGCAGCGGCAACCCTACTGCTGCCACCACCGCGTCGTCGATCGTGGCGACGCGTCTACGCCGACCCCCACCACTGCGCCGACAACGATGACGCGGCAGCGACCCCACTGCTACCACCGTGCCGCCAACCGCGACGACGCGTCTGGGCCGACTCCACCACCACGTCGTCGATAATGACGAGCAGCAACAGCGACGAGATCGTCACGATCACTGCGTCAACGATGCGCACCGCGAGGTAATCACGGCGACATTGTGATGTTCGCGATAGCGCGATTGCCGCGACGTCGCCGTGCACATCTCACACACTCATCCCCGGATCAACTCGTTGTATCTATCAGAGGTACCTGTGTCGTTTCCTCATTACGCCTCTCAACGAAATGATGGTCAACAGTGTACGGTGCCACGGAGCGCAGGTGCGAAGCACCGCAGCGAGGTGGCACCTATCATAAATCACATAAATTTCCATACAATTTGTTGAGATAACTGTATGCTTGAAGCCGGGAGTATATTGGCGAGTGGCTTCCAATCCCTCACCGGAGTACCGTAGCGGGTGTTGCCACGCACGTGGCCTTTCATGTTATTGTACAGACACTACGATTTCAGAACCGAGTGACACTTCTCTGCGAAGAGTTAGCAATCGCGCAAGAAAGTGAATACGGGCGTCGTACAAAGGTGGGTCGAGCGGTTCCTGGTGGCCACCACCTGGATAAACTTCTTGCCGGAACCGTCTCGTTTCTCCGCCAGCTTTCAAGTAGATGGATTCAATTTGCTTCCGGGATTCAGATTGGATGTTTATGCCGAGCGCTAGTACCAGGATCAAACTTGGAATCAACAAATCAGCGAGGTGGCACAATACTTGATATGACGACCAAAGGGAACTGAGAATCAGACTCGTGCGACATGGTCTACGGCGGTGGAGAGCTGAAACTGCCAGCGATGAGAGAGGGCGCTATTCTGCAACCCAAGACCCATCCCATGCTCTAACCGCATGGCTGTACCGCAGGAGGTTCACACCCGTAGACGCCTGGGGTGGACATCTTTCATTTCTGGGATCTAAATATGTGTTGTGCAAACGGGATGAAAAGTAGCTTTTCGAGTAAGTCCGAAAATGAAGTCGGAACAACGCACTCTGCCGCTGCCTCGATGTCGCGTACCGTCGCGTCTCCAAGCACACCAACTCAATATGCGACCTCCGCGCCGTCTCGCAACCCGATAACTCAGCGGCTGCGCAAGATATTGGGAACTAGCTTCACAGATACGGCGACGACGGAAGCCTTGTAGACCCTCTCGCACTTGTACGGCACCCCGTCCGCCTTGGTCGCCAACCACTCCCACCTTCAAAAGCCAGAGCAAGACGCCAACGATGGCGATGACGACATCTGGAGCGACCTCGATTCTGAAGGAGCCCCACCGCGAAACGGCATGTCGCTTACGTGGACGTTCCAAACGAAACCGCGGCGCGCGCACGCAAGAACCTGCAGAAAGACCTCGAGAACAAGCTCGCGGTGGGAAGCCAGCACTTTTTGAAAGCGTTCGGCGAGGTCGATCAAGTATGTCGATCGTTCTCGTGTTCCAGATCGGCCGATATACACGGTGACTTCCTGGATCACTAGAAACTAGACGAGCTGCAGAAAATCGTGGCAGAGATGCGACGACATTGCGACGAGGCTGAGGCGCAGCTCAAGTTGACGGAAGACGCGAGTCGGTCGCTGCTCGAGCAGGCGGAAAGCTTGAGATACGAGAAGTGGGTGCTCTGCGTCATCTGGCGAGTCATGTTCATGAGTGTCATCTCGAAGGCAAGAGGTGGAGACGCAGAAGTCCATCGTACTATTGTTCCTTGACCACTTCACCCTCAACGACGATGAGATTGAAACCATCACTTCTCGCGAGATCACACTTGGTCCGCCGTTTTTCTTGGCTATGGACAAGACGGAGCAAATTCGGAATGATTGCAGAGTGCTCATGTCGGGAGAGGATGGTCCGACCAAAGCTGGGTAAGCTATTACTAGCTGGCTCCTTTCGCAATCTCAGACGACCTACATACAGCATGGATATCATGACAACGACGTCCTCGTATCTCGAGCAAGGTTACGACAAGACTCATCGTTGGTTGTCGTTCGAGTTTCGTCGGATAGGAAGGGAAAGTCAACTCGAAGTCAGTCCAACGATGTGCGAAGCTATCCGCCGTCTTTCATAACGCCCCGAATTGTTATCGTGTGTACCTCGTATCAGTCTGTGATCACACGTTGATCGACCGATCCAGTGATTCTTTCACATTCCTTATGGAGGCGAGGCAGAGCACACTACTCGCACTGTTCCTTGAGGCTCTGACACGTGGCGGACCATCTGGATTGCCCAGACCCATCGAGTTACATGCACATGACCCCATATGATACGTAGGCGACATGCTCGCATGGGTTCATCAGGCGATAGCTGCGGAATGCGAGTTTCTAGAAAGCCTGTTCAGTTTGAGCGCTCAGACGCGCATGGTAGGAGCCGCACGAACATTCAATGGGAGTGAAGAAGAGGAGTGGGTGAAGGAGTTGTTGAACTCTTCCGTGAGCAAGCTTTGTGTGCCACTCAAGGTGAGGGAACCCTCCAACATGGACCCTTAATTCGTGATCGAAATTGAGATACTCCACAGGTTCGAGTTCTGCAGACCGTACGAGCGCAAGAGAGTAGTATCCTATCGTACAAGATCGCCAACCTCTTACAATATTACATGCTCACTATGCAGCGAACGATCGGCGACCAGTCTTTACTTTCTCAGACACTCCAGGAGTGAGAGTTTCATATCATCTTAAGCATGGATCGTAATGCGTGGTTCTGCTACAGAATAACAGGTATCAGCTACAAAGTCTTCTTTGACTCAATAGAGGCTCAGGGACGTGCCTTGCATCGTATACCCTTAGTTCGTCACCGATTCTTTCTACTTCATCCTCTGACTCACACGCTCATGAAT
>JBBPTU010001756.1:0-10636 GCA_038094295.1 Tylopilus aff. beelii
TTAAAGAGCGTACGGGTTTCCGCGATGACATCGGAGGAAGTCTGTGGTGGGAGGCGGGAAAATGAGGGGGCGTCCTCGAGGTATTCTGTTGGGACGTCAGAAGTAGCTTCACCTTCCCGTATCTGCTCAGCAGAAACCTTGGGCACCGTATCGCTCTGGCTTGATCGGCCTTCCGCTTGCGATTCATTGCTATCTGACGGCGTGCTGCGGTCGACAATTTGGGTAGCTTCTCTTTTGAACGGCGGCGTGTACGACGCATACGTGTGGAACACGTGCGTCATCAATTCCTCATCCACCATCGACGGTGACCCATCGCTGCCACCTCGCACAGCTTCCGCAAGTATCCACCTGGCTTTCGGGAGGTCCCCGACACGCTTGCAACCCTCCAGAAGGGCGCACCACAACCCTCTCCCGTTTTCGCCCATGATCGGATACCGGTCGCTCATCTCCCTCGCGAGTCTCATACCTTCCCCCAGCCATTCCGGTCCAGCCCGGCCGCATACTCGGATAATTGCCTCATAAGCACCTCTCGTCGGCTCGATCCCGTTTTCCTGCATCTCCATCCAAAGATCCAAGGCACGTTCTGGTTCCGACCGAGAAAACGATCCACAGGCCCGAATCATGAGCGCGTACAAGTGTGCGTCTGGGACAGGATGAGCGACATAGCGCATATGAGCGAAGAGGTCCCAAGCCTGGGTTTGCGCTGCAGCGCGTCCAAGAGTTGGGTGGGAAGAGGGGCACGTCTGGACGTTGAAGAGGGCAGATATGACCCGAGTGTAGGATTTGATCGGTGCGAATTGACCGCTCGCTTCATACTGGTGCAAGACAGAGAGTGCGCCAGTCGGAAACTGCTGAGTGAGCGAAGACGTCCAAGGTGTGGGGAGTGATGCATTGACGATGTGGGCCTTGACATGCAGGTCCCGCTGGTGCTCAGTAGGTGATGCTAGGAATGCATTGACGAAAAAGCGGTCTTGAAAGAGAGCAAGACATACCGGGCATCAACAACTCCAGATCCCGGGCATTCCCTTGCTTGGCATATTCCGCAAGCAAATTGTTGGTGCCTTCTTTCGAAGTTTCAATTTTCGCGTTCGGTTGGGACGTTGGGGTTGCCGGAGGGACCATCAGGGCCTCGTATACCGTGTGGAGATGGTCATCGTCGACGAGACCCGACACAGGTGCTAACCGCGACGGCGGAGTACGTGCGACCGCCTGATGCAGTCGTCGTGGCGCACCGGAAAGTCGACGTGAAGAGGGAACACGAGAGAGTGCTCGCACCAGATTTGACGGAGCCTTGGCCGTCATTCAAAGAGTCTGACTCCGTGGGAAATGACAATTATTCGATGCAAGCAGTGATGATGCCATTGGATAAAAAGATCTAATAAAACTTTACTTGGTGTGATCAAAGAAAGACACTACGGTACAGCTACTTCACCAGTTTTCTTTTCCTCGGGGGTGCTCCTTCGTAATCCTACACCAAAGACAGCCACTCAAACCTGTGCTTCTGCGTCCTTTTTGGCGGCGAATACCAAAAGATCGCAAACACGCCTTGAGTAACCCCACTCATTGTCGTACCATGCGATCAACTTGACAAAGGTTTCGTTCAACATAATACCACCAGTCGCGTCGAAGATTGAGCTCGCAGGGTGACCGATAAAGTCGGTAGACACCACAGCATCCTCGGTGTACTCAATGATACCCTTGAGTTCAGGAGTCTCGGAGGCTTCTTTCAAAGCAGCCTTGATTTGCTCGTAGGTTGTGGGTTTCGCGAGGCGAACCACCAAGTCCACAACAGAGACGTCAAGTGTAGGAACACGGAACGCGAGACCACTAGAGTACGGCGTGTGAATGGCAAATTTCGATGTATCAGAGGAACTCCTACGTACGTCAACTTGCCATTGAGGCTTGGAATGACTTTGCCGACAGCCTTGGCGGCACCTGTGCTTGATGGAATGATGTTGTTGTTGACGGCACGTCCACCACGCCAGTCCTTGTTAGATGGTCCGTCGACGGTCTTTTGTGTGGCCGTGGTTGCGTGAATGGTACTCATCAGACCTTCGACGATGCCAAACTTATCGTTGATAACCTTGGCAAGGGGGGCGAGACAGTTGGTTGTACAAGAGGCGTTGGAAATGACGGTGTATTTAGAATCATACGCATCGAGGTTGACACCGCAAACGAACATGGGTGCGTCTGCGGAAGGAGCGGAGATGATGACCTTCTTTGCACCACCTTTCAAGTGAGCAGCGGCCCTGATGGAGCACATGATTTGTACGATCAGATTGGACAAAACAACAGAGTCACACACTTTTCGGTGGTGGTGAAAACACCCTGGAATGAAGATTGGATTAGATCTTGCACTATCCAGCGCGTGTACGACTGCCCACCGTGGATTCGACGATGTACTCGGCACCGGCCTCCTTCCACTTGATGTTTGCAGGGTCTTTCTCGGCATATACGGTGATGCCCTTTCCGTTGATGTAGAGTTTTCCGTCCTTGGTGGACACGTCTCCATTGAAGCGGCGGTGGACCGAGTCGTATTTAAACATGTAGACCTGCCATGGCTCAGTTGCGTGGCACGAAAATCGTAGCATAGACGTACCATGTACGTGAGGTCGATGAAGGGGCTGGGGGAATGAATCGATTAAAGAGCGTATTAGGGGGATGACAAAGTGCATACTCGTTGATGGCGACGATGTTGATCTCTGGGTTCTCCAGAGCATTACGCGCGACGATACGACCGATACGGCCTGGAAACACGTCAAACATTGATTTTTCCGCTGATCCATGGGCATCCTACCAAATCTGCAAGAAAGGGTGGGTCATCAAGTCAGATCTGCCAGTCGGCCGGGACGGCGATAAGACGCACCCGTTGATTCCGACGTTGACCTGCAAGGATCGTTAGAGATAGTCAACATCCCAGGGTGTGGGGCTCACCATTGTGTGTGCTGGGAGGGGTGGAGGAAAGAGGTGGAGGTGGAGTGAAGAAAAACGAGGAGGCGTTTATATGCGTCGGCGATATCTAATCCGATTGGCGTGGCTTCGGAGTTGGAACGTCAAGCCAGCCCGACCTGTGCCGCGCGGTATTCCTCCACTCCGTCTGAATGGCCGCAGCGGGACGACTCGGCGGTAACTACCATCATCGCACGCGGCCCCGTTCTTTCGCGCAAACCCGATTGTTATCGTCCTAGTTGCTACATGGAGAATTCGTGCAACATCAATCGTTGACGTTACCCTCATCCCATTGGTGGTAACTCTTTTTCTCACCAGACGGGCGGTGTACATCGAATTCCACACTGCCAAGGGCCCCCGCTGACACAGAGGACCTCGGTCGCCACTCGTGTCTTGCTCAGCGCTGTACTCGCGATCCTCAACTTTGGACTTGGCATCTAATCGGCTGTGACCCCTTTCCCTTTGGTGATAGTCGTTAGTTGAGAAAATTTCAATCGTCGCTCATCTTGAGCATCAGTGCTGCCAAAGACGTTCACACTGGCAGACAAAAGGATCCCAAGCCTTCCAGAGAGATTAAGGAACAAGAGATACGAGCGCTGACGGGGACGTAACCACTCTCACAGATCGAGATTTCGATTCCAGGGTTTCTGGCGCACGTTTATGACCGACGTGGGTTTATCAATACCGATGTGGTTAGTGACTCACGTCGAGATAACAGCTCGATTGGTCTTTGCACGCCACTTATGGCTACCAAATCAGCCCAGATTTCCGGAAAGGTCGAAACTTCGATGACCGCAGCAGTCGGAAGCACCGTGCGTCGGCTTTTCGGTCGATGACGATCTAGATATTTATCATTGAACTACCGGGGCGATACAGCTGAACACGTTGATGCTCGTGCTAGCTCTGAATTCGGTTTGAGCTCCTCATCAGATCTCATTCCCATCAAACGTGGCGCACCGAGGGTCATGTCCGACTTCTCAGTGAAGGTTTCAAGGGTCCTAATGCCCCTCAATTACTGCTCTACTGATCCGCCTGATTCGCCTCGGTTAGACCTTGACGTGAGCCTGTCTCCCAGCTCCGAGCCGTTTTCCTTCCATTTTGCATGTCATTCGTTTTTCTATAAGTCACAGAGGTCCTGGGTTCCCTTGAGAACTACTGCAAGCTGGGAGTTTGAAAATCCCACTCTAGCAATTCTCGCTCGCTTCTCTGATCCGTACAGCATAGAAATGTCAGAGTTCGCGGTAGTGTAGTTGCTAGCCATAAATTGAGTGGATTGGTGTGGAGCGATGGAACTGTCGATGACCCAGAAATCTAGGGGAAGTTCCAGTGGAGGGCAATACATGTGCATTTCATAAACCCGGCAGTTTGAATGTCGCACTGACCCCTGCAAGCTTGAGAGAGCAAATATGACATGGTAAAGATTCAGCCTGAACAGTTTCATGGAGAGACTGGATTTTTGGAAGGTCAGTTCTTATTTTGGCACGAACACACGACTGATTGATTCCACGCTATCATCATGAAGAAAGGTGAGTTGGCCGTGATGTCACTAAAGTTGTTATCTGATAGTCACGGGCAAATCACAGTTTACGTAAAACTTCAGTGGACGCTATTTTTAGCTGCCTACATCTCAGCATCATAACGAGTGACGTCACTCCCATGTTCGGAGCTGTGAGACTATAAAATAATCCAGCAGAACACTTCAGCGATAACCGAGAACACCTACCACGCACCTTGCTCACAAGCGTCCGACCTTTGTTATCATTGTCTTGTGAGATGTTTGCGTGTGACCTAGACACTGCTCACCACTATGAATTTCAAGCGAGGGATATCGAGCACCCTCAACTTTTATCTCGTCGCTCCCCATGCAACGAACGCCCTTGAGAACTGGATCACAGAGAAGACTATGGCAAATACCTCTAGCTTGCTGCGGGTATGGCTCGTGATGCTAGGAACGGTCATAACGGCAACGGAACTGAGTGTGGTTCTCCCAGTGCGGGCAACTAGCATCAGGAATAATGAACCGACCCTACCTGGCGAATACATTAGCAACAGTAAAGACAGAAAGAGGTCAGACAGAGCCACAATGGTGGCAAGGGAGTTGAACTCGGGTGCACGAGGCCTGGCCTGGTGGCAAGCAACTCAACTGCTTCCGGAGTGACAACATGCAATAGTCATTTTGACAGGAGGACCCTGACATGACACATGCGACACATGCGACACTACTCGCTGGCATCGTGACCTACCAACGAGGTAAACTCGTCTTGGTATTGGCAAGAGAAATGACTGAGAGTCTGAGACACAGCAGAAACATATCACGGCTGAAGATGGACTGGATGAGTTCAACGTCGGTGCTAGTGAGCAGAAAACATTTGGACGAAACCAACCTTACAAGTTGGAAAATAAAATAGGCAGAGGGATCATGAAACTCCCTCACGCGCGAAGAGTAGAACAGTCATTTTAATAATTCACCTAGATTTTGTAGCCTCGAACTTTGATCATGACATTAGTGACCATCCCCGAGTAGAAAAAACCCCCTAAGGCATTGATAAGAGAACTTGATTTGCAGTTCATACGGTGTTTCCCCTTGGTTGACTTCAGTCGTGTTCATGTAATGCATAGGGGCCAACTACCCATGTTTAGCCATGTGCTTAGTCATCAATGAGATGTACGTGTCCGGCCACGTCTTTTCCGGAGAATTGTTCAGTGGTGTCGATGCCTGTCGTGTTTTCGCGTCCTCCAGTCTGGTGAATACTTTTCTCGTAATTATGTCCAATATCTGCCTACGCAGAGCATTATGCATATTCGTCATCCTCACTGGATGCTTGCAATCCTCCTTCGCAGCTTTACTAGCCATCGACTATGGCTCGGACTGGATCAAAGCTTCCCTCATGAAGCCGGGCGTGCCCTTTGACGTTCTCTTGAACAAAGACTCTAAGAGAAAGATACAGTCTTCTGTCGCTTGGAAAAAAGACGACCGGTTGTTCGGATCTGACGCTGCTAGCCTGGTACGTCCTCAAATGCACGTCTCCGAATATGCATTAAAGGCTTTTCTAGGCGTCTCGCTTTCCTTCGGACTCATACTCGTCTCTGAAACTCCTCCAAGGCGTGCCGTACAGTTCCAAGGCTGTCTCCTACTTCACACAGATATCCACCTCTGACATAGTCGAGTCCAAAAGGTCAACCGCAGCGTTCAAGCAAAGCGACGGTACCGAATGGAGTACGGAGGAGCTCATTGCCATGCAGCTGGCTTATGTGAAACGACTCGCGGAGGGGGTTGCTGGGGAACCCGTTCATGACGTCGTCCTCACGATTCCACCTTATTACACGCAGTTCGAGCGTGACGCCGTCGTGGATGCCGTGGAGATTGCTGGCATGAAAACCCTTTCGCTGATCAACGATGGAACTGCCGTAGCCGTGAACTACGCCATGACTCGCACCTTTTCGTCGACTCCAGAATACCACATCATTTACGACGCCGGCGCGTCCTCTACTCGCGCGACACTCGTTTCGTTTGCGGCTGCAGAGGATTCGAAGACCAAAACGCCTTATACGCAAATATCCGTTCTAGGTGTCGGCTTTGATCGATCGACGAGTGGTACCGAGTTGGACAGGCGCATGAGGGAGATTCTCGTCGAACGGTTCATCACTCAATACAAACGGGACGTCCGCAGAGATAAGCGTGGCATGGCCAAACTCTGGAAAGAGGCAAGCCGTGTCAAAGCCATCCTCAGTGCCAACACTGAAGCAATGTCGGCGGTAGGCAATCCATAGCTTATTTGTCATTCAATGATTGACATGGAACTCGTTCCGTAGGTGGAGAGTGCTGCTTTCGATATAGACTTCAAGACCAAGGTTACTCGTGAACAGTTCGAGAGGGCGTGTTCAGATTTGCGCAGCCGGTTTGCCAAACCTATTCATGATGCTTTAGCCAGCGCTGGCCTAGATCTGGTAGGTCCCCGGTACCTCTCAACGTACCGTTGGCTGACCCATTCTAGGAACAACTATCTTCTGTGATCCTGACTGGCGGGAGCTCTCGAACGCCAATGGTTCAGGCTGCAATCAAAGCCTCCGTAGGAGAGTAAGTGCCCTGTGATCCAACTATGGGTACCCATTTAATACATGTCGTCCAGGCAACGGATAGCTCAAAATGTCAACGCTGACGAAGCTGCTGTCCTAGGTAAAACCCCGTTTCCTATGATAATACTTGGAGCTGAGTATCCGTTTCGGTGATGACAGGCGCAGGTCTATATGGTGCCTCTCTGTCGCGTCAGTTCAAGACAAAAGATATTCGAATCGCTGATATTGCAGCGTATGATATCCAAGCATCCTACTTCGCTTCTACTCCAGACTCGCGGACTATACACTCGCTCATCTTCCCCAAAGGTTCCAAGTGCGGTACCCGCAAGACACTTTCGTTCAAACGTACAGATGACTTCTCTGTCTGGCTGGACTATAAGACTGAGGTTGCTTCGTAAGCGTATTTCCGGGTTGTACAGTCATTAGTCCTAATATCTGCTCGTCCAGTGGGTTCCCTCGCGAAATCCTTCAAGTTCAGGTCAATGGCGTCGCAGAAGCCTTGGGAAATCTCACTGAGCGTGGGGCCATTGATCCCGTGGTTAAGCTTACAGTTGCTCTCTCCGAGTCTGGCTTCGTCTCCGCAAAGGAAGCTGTCGCGTATGGTGAAGTCAAGGACGAATCTCTTACAGGTGTGTAGGCTATTCCATGTTCTTCTTTTGGTCATCGCGTCCCGCAGGCATGCTAAAGGGCCTCT
Organism: Tylopilus aff. beelii; assembly: GCA_038094295.1. Taxonomy (NCBI): domain Eukaryota; kingdom Fungi; phylum Basidiomycota; class Agaricomycetes; order Boletales; family Boletaceae; genus Tylopilus; species Tylopilus aff. beelii. The sequence goes on from JBBPTU010001756.1 coordinate 7,721, forward strand.
TTGGTGGAGGTTCAGAAGAACAGGAAGCTCTTAAGGAGCAAGGCCCGGAAGGTATGGCCCAGGAAAGCGAAGCTCAACGAACCACTAAAGGAAAGAAGACCGACGGAGAAAAGAAGGACATGAGTACCATCCCCCTGGAGGTCAACGTAGTATTTTCGAGTCTTCCTCCGATGACGGTCGCGGAGAAACGCGCATCTCGTGATAGGTCAGTTCATTTGCTTTCAGGGTGTCTTTCATCGCTAACGTTTTGGGACCGCAGATTACGTGCTATAGATAGCAAGGAAGTCTCGAAGCAACTTCGCGAAGAAGCCCACAATACCCTAGAGGCATACCTGTACAAGCTCCGTGACCTCCTCGAGGATGGACCGGACACTCCATTTATGAAATGCTCGAAGGCCTCTGAGAGGCGAGCTATCTCGGATAAGCTTGCGGATACTATTTCCTGGCTTCACGAAGAGGGCGAAACGGCTGACACCATTGCGCTGACGGAGAAGCGCGGGGCACTTGAGTGCGTACATGCCAGATGGTGTGATTTGCTGATTCTAAATTTATGATTAGACTACTGGAGCGGCCGATCGTCCACCGCTACAAAGAGATCGAAGAGTTCCCGGGCGCGCTTGATAACAGCCAAAAGTGGAACTGGTCGACGAGACTTTTCCTCACCGAAGCACGCGCCAATCTTACTGCCGAAACTGCTGCCAATATCCCTTCCAAATGGACGTCCGAAGAGCTCGACGCACTTGAGGTGGTATTGAAGGAGCATGAAGTATGGCTAAACGATGGTGTCGAAAAACAGAAGCGGATGCCCATGAATGAGAACCCTGCCATTCAGACGAAGGAGATGAAGGAACGAGCCAAGACTCTGGAGAAGCATTTGCAACGGTTGGCTAAGAGGAAGGTGCCGAAGGTCAAGAAACCGGCCCCCTCGTCACAGCAGTCAGGATCGTCGGACTCGGAGTCAAAGGAGTCAAATTCTGATAGAGAGACCGGACACGACGAACTATAGATGGAATAGACAATATTAATATCAGCATCTTAGCTTCGATTCGCGCAGTGTGTCGTGACACCGCTTTGTGAGACTCGGAATGATATTTGCGCGTGCTTGCCTAGATGGGGTTGCCGCAACGGCGACTGGTCGCATCTTAGTCTTTGTACCACACTTGCAACCGTCTTGTCGTGTTCAACGCCGCGCACGAGTAGTACGATCTTCTTGGAGTTGCAGCGTGTTCTCGCTCGGTTTCGGTTCAGTTCATCACCATGTCAAGGCGGAGCTACGATAGCGTCGCTCACGAGAAGCGGATCTCCAAGTATCGCGTCACGGAGGACGATCTCTTCGAGTACGTGCCACCCAAGTCACGAAGTCGTTCGCTTGCTGATCTCTCCTCAGCTACTGTCTGCGCGTGGCGTGAGTTGCGTTCACCCTCGTCCTTACGTTCGCTTCCGCTAAAGCATCCCAGCATCCTAAGCTACATCACCTCTCCAAAGCCCGCGGCCGCACACTCGAACGGATCAGAAGCAAAGGAGAAGGAGCACCATTCAAAAATTTCAGGCGCTATCTCGAGCTCTATTATTTCAATTGGTGATATCTTCAAGGAGATCAGGGATGGGTCCAAGAGCGTTAAGTTCCCCGAGAAGCTTCTCAAAGTGCTCGAACAAAAGTTGCAGAACATAGCCATGGGGAAGGAAGCTGCGTACGTGGCTCGCTCGTCTCATTGATGGCAGTCTCACACCACATTCAGGTACTCGGATCAACTGACGCGGAGGACTATGGCGGTGTTTTACAACCAGTTCATGGGCGACCCGTTCCGAAAGCAGATGAAGGAGAACAGGAGTATCGAAGAGCTCATCTTGATGTTCGCTTCTCAGGCCACTGGGGTGCTCAGGAAAGAACCTACGTTGGTCGACGACGCTTGGAAGGTCGAGGTCAACAATCAGATTGCGCAGTTCGTGAGGATGCTACGCGAATGTCTCAAGGGGATAAGTCACGTTTCGCCCGAACTGAACTCTCGCTTGGACATGTACCATACGAAACTCTCGCAATCATCGACTGAGCCGAGTCACGATACCGCCTCGACTTCTCGAGATCGCGGAGAATCTGTTACCACCACGCCTAGCGTCAGCATGAATATCTACGACATGCCGCTGGTGTTGGTTGTCGCCAAGCTGTTCAAGGTTCCTGAGAACGCAATACAAACTGAGGTCGATAGGCTGAGGAAGACGTGCACAGAAAAGGTGAGCGTGTAGGTTTCCAGGCTCTTGGCAGGGGTTAATCATTCTGCAGGCAGCTGTAATTGATCTCAAGGTATGATGTCTGGTCCGGTGCTCACAAACATGTCCTAAGGATCTATGTTAGACCTGTCTAAAGAACATCAATGCTGGTGCTCCTTTCCCGGGTAGACGAGAGGACTTTGACAACGACGCTGCTTGGAACCAATGGCGGACCCAAGAAACATCACATCTCTCGCAACTCATGATGGCTATGATGTCTTTGAACCCTGAGCTTGCCAAGTCGGTCCCTGCAGACGGTGGTGGTTCACCGCGTCCTGGCTCGGTGTACTCTTCAGCGTCCGGATCGGCAAATCGACATTTGGGAGCACCCTCCTCTGGAAATCGGCGATCCATCTTCGGCGGATTGCAGGACGACTCACGTACGGCTGTAAGCAACGAAAGCCCCCTGCAGATAGACGAAGATGAACTTTACGGCGACGAGGAAATCCGTGTCGGACACAACTTTACCTTCATTCCACCTAACCCGAAGAAGTATTACAGACGTCTTATCGAGTACTGCCTCAACGCCGATCTGGAGACGATGTTTGGACCCGAGGTTGATGACGCTGACGAAGTACCATTGACGATCCTGAGCGGCCCTCATACCAATCTCGTCAATGAATGCGCAGTGCGTTGGCGGATGGGTCA
>JBBPTU010001757.1:0-10621 GCA_038094295.1 Tylopilus aff. beelii
TCCAAACCGTAACATTACCCTCCGCTACGGGTTGAGGTACCACCTCAACATCTATCTGGACCCTCTGGGTCACCCTCGTTCCAGAGTTCGTCGTAGTCGTCCCATTCCAATTCATCTGGAGGAAGGGAGCCGGGGCAACGTCGTTCGGGATGACCCCGTTCTCCACAGTGCGGGCAAGGGCGAGGTCGGATTGGGCACATATACTGTGGATGTCCGGGGGAAACGATGTGGCACCCTGGACAGACGTACTGAGGGCAGTCGGGGCGCCAGTGGCCAGTTGCACCACACTCGTGGCAGTCATCTCCCGGAGCCGGGTTATGAGCTCGTTCTTGGTAGGCGACGAGCTCTGGGGTGGGAGCGGTGAGGTTGGCGACGGTGGTTTGGGCGGCGACACGGGCCGAGTTGGCGACTGCGTACAGGACGGCGCGGGGGAGATGGTTACCGTGATAGGCCACTCCGCGGTGGGCACTGGTTGAATCCCATCCTGCGTCGGCCAAGGTGGAGGAGACTGAGGAGGGGGTAGGAGAGTCCAGGCGCGGGATGGTGGAGTGGTTGGAGAGGGTGGAGGGAGAAGAGGGGGAACTGGGCTCATTGTCCACGAGCGTGGGTCCATTGGCCAGCGAGGAGACGGTTGCGCGAGCGTTAAGGGAGGGAGGGACAAAGTTGACCGCTCGGGCTGGGTGTGAGAGGGTGGAGGTGGAGGTGGCATCGTCTGGGAGGGGAGTGGCCGCTGCAGACGACTTAGATACTCGTCTTCCACTAGATCTCTTACCCCTCTTGCCAGCGCTCTTGACTCTGAGGGAGAAGGCGAGTCCCTCAGACGGGTCCACTGCAGGACGAATCGGGCCCACATATTCTCGGACGCGGACCAGGTACCCCCGGAATTCGCTGGTGGGGAGGTGGATGAACATGCAACGCACCATGGCACGTCACATTTGGAACGAAAGGGCAGTGACCAGGGGCAGGTACCCACTTTCCAACATTCCGTCGTAGTATCTTGGGAGTGCCAAAGATATGGCAAAGAGCGCTGCCATCGTCATTGGCGTCTCAGGGTTTCCTCCCTGCCAAGAGAGCGCGATGAGAGAGCGTTTGAGGGTGTGGATGGCCAGAATGTGGTCGGCAAGGGCCCCGAAAGTTTGGTAGGCGGGGAGCGCCTGGAGTTCGAGGAGGGCTGGGGGGCATTCGAGGAGGACCGAACAGAGCTCCCGTCTCTGTCTGGTAGTGAGGAGTTCGAGGAAGAGGGGGAAGTCCTCCGGAATCTCGCAGTCATCGGGGTAGGCGACGGCGAGGGAGGAGGACGGGAAGAGTTCAATGGGGGAGGCCAGGACATGGTTGGGGAAGTGGGAAAGGGGTTGCATTGTTGGGGAGTTCGGGGGCGGATGATCCCTTAAATATCCTCCCCTTCGACCTCCTCGTGGTCGGTGGTTACCCACTGCTGTCGCCAGTTCTGGTCGAGAGTTTCCTGAGTAGGTGGTGGCGGGATCTGTGGCGCAGGGGGTGGTGGTGGCGTGGGTTCCCTGGGAACCGGTGCGGTAACCGTGGGAGGGGTTGGTGTTGGGGGTCTAGTGGGTGGTGCAGTAGGGGCGTTCACCCAGGTCCCTGCTAATCCCGGAATGCGAAGGGGGGCAATAGAGAGGGAGATCGTTCCCCAAGGTGTGGTGAGGGAGATGGTGACGCTGTATTGACTGAAGCTCCAGTAGAACACGGCGATGAAGGTGAGGAAGAAGTAGGAGATGGTTAAGGCTGCGAGGTCAATGATGGAGAACATGGTGGGGGAGACGATGGGATTTACTTTTGTCGTGGGAAGTCCTTTGGGAATTGTGCTTGGTAATCCTTTAATGTCCTTTTGGCATGGGAAAGGTTGGCGGTCGGTTCCCAGGTGTCCTCGCTATCGGCATAGCCTTTCCATCTGATCAGGTATTCCCAACTCTTCCCCTTACGACGGTGGCGTCTGATGGTTTCGATCTCGTACTCAGCATCCCCTTCTACCATTTGTGGGGGTGGCTGGGCGAAGGCGGGTCCAAATTCGGCAGTAGAAGTGGCGGTGGTTAATTTGGAGGCGTGGAACACATCGTGTATTTTCCACGTCGGAGGAAGTGCAAGTCGGTAATTAAGCCTGCTTAGGACCTGCGTGATTTCAAAGGGGCCGACCCACTTTGGGCTTAGTTTCCGATGGGCAAACTTGATTCGAAGGTCTTTGGCTTCTAGCCATACTTTATCTCCCACTTTCCATCCCTTAAATTTGGAATTGACTCGTTCTCTCATGTCCTGTTGCGCCTTCTGATGGGCCGCAAGGGCCTCCTTTCAGGCCTGATCTAAGATTACTAGTCGTTGCTCCAGTGCTGGGAGGAAGGTAGTTTTCAGGAGTGGCGGGTACGCCCGGGGTTCGTATCCCATCATTAGGGAGAATGGGGTAGCGTTCGTGACCGAGTGGGTGGCCGAGTTGTGAGAGAATTCTGCCATTGGAAGCACCTGAACCCAATTGGTGGGGGAGTTCCCACAGAAGATGTGCAAGTACGTTTCTAGTTCCTGATTAACTCGCTCAGTTTCTCCATCAGTCTGCGGGTGGTATGCGGTGGATAGTGCGACGTCATAATTCAAGAGGCGGGCGAGCTCCTTGGCGAAGGCAGATGCGAAGTGCACTCCTCGGTCGGAGATACATTTGTCATGAAGGCCAAATCTGGGGAAGATGTGCCAGAAGAACAGGCCCGCTATGTCCGCTGCGGTCGCATTCTTGGTGCAAGGCAGAAAAATTACCCCCTTCGTAAGACTGTGGTTGACCACGACCATCACAGAGTCAAAGCCATCTGACAAGGGGAGGTCGGTGATGAGATCAATGGAAATCTGCTGGAAGGGACGAGAGGCAGCTGACGGAATAGGGGATAAGCCGGGGACCGTGGGGTGGGTATTAACCTTGTTAGCTTGACACACAAAACAACCTTGAACAAAGCGGCGGACGTGAGAGGCGAGGCCCAGCCACCAGTAGTCGCGAGAGATCCGGGCAAGGGTGTGGAAGTGGCCCTCGTGGCCCCCAGCCGGGGAGGAGTGGAGTTGAGTGAGGAGATCGTGCCTCGCTAGCTCCGGTACATACAAGCGCCCCTTGAAATAAAGGGCACCATCGACAAAGGACCAATCGGTGGGCTCGGTCCGAGGTAGGAAAGGCGCTTCAGAGGAGAGGGCAGAGAGGGCCTGGAGGACCAGGGGGTCCCGCGGGGTGGAGGATGCGATCTTTTCCGCGAGGGCAACATCTAACCGGCGGATAAAGGCAGTGGGGGGGAGAAAGACCACATCTTCGTTGTCGTGAGAAGTGTCGACCTCGTCTTTCCGGGACAAGGCGTCCGCGGGGCCCATCTCCGTTCCCGGGAGGGCCGTCCAAATAAGGTCGAAGTCCTGAAGGAACATCTGCCAACGTGCCTGCCTCCTGGATAGGGCGTTGGGGTGCTTGAAATACGTGAGATTGCAGTGGTCGGTGAGGACTGTGACAGGGTGGAGGGTTCCCGTAAGATAGTGTTTCCATTCTCCGAGCGCCAAGATGACTGCCAACATCTCCCGGTCGTATATATCGTAGTTATGTTCCGCCGATCCGAAGGTCTTGGAGAAGTATGCACAAGGGTGGAGATCCCCTGCGCTGTCCTTTTGCATTAAAACTGCACCCGCAGCTAGTAGGGAGGCGTCGGTCATCACCGTAAATGGTTTAGTGGTATCCGGGTAATGGAGGATCGGCTGTGTCAGGAACAGTGCTTTTAGTTGATCAAATGCCTCTTGGCAATCACCGGTCCACTCCCAGGCTTTCCCTTTCTTGGTCAGATCATGCAGCAGCCGAGCCAGGTCCGAGAAACCCAAGATAAACTTCCGATAGAAGTTGCAAAAGCCGATGAAAGATCGCACCGCTTTGACCGACGTGGGGGGTTGCCAAGTCTCGATCGCGGTGAGCTTGGTTGGGTCCATCTTGATTTCTCCCTTCTTGACCACCATGCCTAGGTATTCTACCTCTGGGACGTTGAAGCAGCACTTTTCGAGCTTGAGGTATAATTTATGGTCTCTCATGCGTTGAAGAACTGCCCTCGTTCGTTTGTCCTGGTCTTCCTGGCTGTCGGAGTGGATTAGGAGGTCGTCCATGTAAATGATCAACCACCCTTCCGCAATCATATCCCCGAATATATGGTCCATTAGGGCTTGGAAGGTCGCCGGGGAGTTGCAGAGGCCGAAAAACATGACTGTGGGTTCAAAGAGACCGAATGGAGTGACGAACGCGGCCTTCCACCTATCTTCCGGCCGGATGAGCACGTTGTTATATCCCCACCGTACATCCATCTTAGTGAAGATGGATGAATTTTTGAGCTTATCTACTAAGTCCGAGATCAACGGAAGTGGATAGGCGTTCTTCACCGTCCCCGAGTTGACGTGTTGATAGTCTTGGCAGGGGCGGAGCTTGCCGTCTTTTTTTGGAACGAAAAAGAACGGTGATGCCTGAGGGGACTTTGAGGGGGTGATCTTTCCACTTTTTAGGTGTTCGTCCACGAACTCCCGGCAGGCTTGGGTTTCTTGCGGGTTCAGCGGGTAAGACTTGGCTCGTTTTGGGACGAATTCCTTAGTTAGTTCGATGGCATGATCGAACTTCCAGGTCGGGGGTAGCTCTCCTAGCGGGGGTTCCTCAAACACCTCTCGGTAGGCCTCGTAGGCGGGTGGTAAGGTCGTCCTCTTCTTCTCAGCAGCCGCTGCTAAGGCGGTAGACATCGTCGTTCTGCGTACCGGATAGGCCTTAGCGGCTTCGTAGTCCAGCTTCTTTTTCCACAGCTTGGCTATCTTAGCGTCCGGGTCCATTCCTAGATATCTGACGAGATACCGTTGGGTGATTGCTCTGGGGGAGTCGTGTCGAAGTTTTGGAAGGACGTTGGGTAGTTCCACCTTCCCGGTGGTCCAATCAATCAAGGGGTTTACTTCTCGTAACCATGGAAGTCCCAGGATTAGACTTTCCTTTCCGCAGTCAATGATCATAAACGTTCAGGTTTGTTCCTTATCCCCAATTCGTAACGTCAGCGTGACTTGATGCCGTATTAGTCCATTGCTATTCGTGGTCCCATCCACGTTGCTTGCCCGTAATGGGGTCTTCATTCGTTCCTTTCTCCATCCGGCTTGGTTTACTAGATGCCGATCGATAAAACACCCGGTTGCGCCGCTATCTATTAGCGCTAGTTTGTCGACGATTTTGCCCGTGGTACCAGCATATAGGGAAGTGGGGATTCTCATTGACTTTGACTTGGTACTTGTTACAATTACAGGCGTTATCCTGGGAAGTGAAGACGTCGATCCTTCCTTCCCTTTCAAAAATCCTCGTGGACGGAGATATTGTTAACGGTCTCGTCTCCGCTCCCTCCTTCTTCATCAGCTTCTTCGTCGTGCTTCTGATAGCAGATCCTAAGGGTTTTGATTGCTGTTTCCTCAGAGATCCCGTGTTCCTTTATAAACTTTCCCATCTGAGACTCCTTTCTGGTCTCGGTGGCCCGTACTTGGTTTCAGCTGCTTCCGCCATTCCGTCGGTTTCAGGGTCCCTTCCGGCTTACGAATCGTTCCGTGGTAGGTCTAGGGTGGTTTCTGGTGGAACATCCCGGCTTCCTGCAAATGAAGCATAGTCCTTTCGCGAAGCATTCCGCTCGTTCGTCAGGGGTGAGGTGGATGGTGTCCACATCCATCTGGTAGGGGTCTTTTTTGTTGTTGTGTCGTCGGATTGACGGCATTCATCCCGTCCCTCCTCCGTGGTCGTACTTGTTTTGCTCCGCGAGGTTGTAGAAGGTTCCTGCTCTATCCAACCATTCTTTCATGTCTTTCGGCTGTGGGACTACTAGGGCCATGGCTTTGGCCGTATCCAGGTCTACTGCTTTTCGCAAAATTCGAAAGACGTCGTTAACATCCTTCATCTTAGCTCTTCCTGCTTCGAGTTCGAAGATGGTCCTAAACTTGTGGAAGTCGCCTCTAAACTTCCTTATGTCCATGGCGTGGAGGGCATTTCGGGCTCGCTGTTCCATAGAGACCGGGCAAAAGGTGGTAAGGAAGTTTCCTGATACGTCCCGGAAGGTGATCTTCTTTCCTTCTTCGTCGTCTCCGTACAACTTATCATACCATCCCTCGGTGAAGGCTCGTCCTTGTCCCTTGCTCATTCGGTTTACGAAGGTGATAGTTCGCTGTTTATCTCCTTTGGTGGTAGCATGGTCAAAGATCTGGGGGTTGGCGTCGAAATATGCCCTCATTTGGTTGTGCCATCGTTTGGCATCCTCAGTTTCCCCAGAGAACCCATCGGGGAAGGCCGCCTTGTTCTCCTTTCCTTCGTCTGCCATGGCTTTGTCAATTGCTCGCTGCGTCCTCTCGTGAATTCGGGCGAGGGTATTGGGAGAGGGGGGGGTGTGGTCGTCTGGATCAAAGAGACCAAAACATTCTTCACCCGGTTCCAAATACGGGTTAGGTGAATAGGAGCGCGAGGGCGGATCGTGGAGTGGTTCTGTGTCGATGTGAATAGAGACTTCAGGTTCCGGGTGTTCTTCGTCCTCCTGTGGTTCGTTTGGTACGGGGTTGGGGGTCTCCTCTTCGCCCCGGTGAGGGACAGAAAGCTCCGCGGTGGCGGGTGTCGTATCGACTGTGGCTTGTGGCTCAGGGGAGCTTCCAGAACGAAGGCAGGTTCTTAATGGACCGAAGATGGATCCGGCTTGACTCGAGGAACCAGGTACGCACCTGCTTCGAGGCGTAGAGCGAGAAGTCGACGATGTCGGATTAGGAACCACCGAGTGGGGGTGTGGAGGGTGAGGGCGCAAGGAGGTAGGGGTCTGGGTCTGGTCGTCGGATGAGTCTTCTGATGGGGGGCTTCGGAAGGACGTGGTGGGGGTGGGCGGGCTCCGAACTTAAGAGTTGGAGCCAGGGGAGGAGTTTGATCTTTTGTTACGATACACGTCCTGCTGTTCCCGTCTCCTCTGTTCGTCTAACAACGAGCAGTACACGTAGAGAATGACTAGCAGCGCTTGGTAAAGTGGATCCAGTCTGATGGCGGTCTTGCTGAAAGAACCTATCTTGTCCAGCGGAGGAGATGAGAACGCAGGTGAATTGCGTAGATCAAACTAAGGTACAGGGCGCTATGGATGGGTATTTATACGTTCGTACTGGGGAATGGGGAAACGTAGTCATAACGAGAGATATGACTAATGGGGAGGTTAAAGCGTCCATGGGAATGCTGAGACTGTGACGTGAGACCCTTCTCACGTCCTTGGGAAGTACAGGTTAGGTAAGTGGGGAAAATCAGATAAGGTCCGTATGGCGGTGTACAGGATGAAGTAATCGGGAGTAAAGATTGCGGCGAGGGCCCGCGTGAAACATAGAGTGAAGAAGAGAGAAACAATCGAACCAACCATGGAGTCATTCTAGGATCCCCTCCTCCGTAGCAAAGTGGTCTTCGATGGCATCCCATGGGAAGTCCCCGCCAGGTAGTACTTCGTTGTCGACGTATGCAACGACCCCTTGGTAGAATCCGTTGATGACAGCTTCCTGAAGTGCGAAATGGAGGTCTTCCTGATGGCGCGCCATATCAGTCCAAACCGTAACAGTCGCCCCATCCTTTGCCTCGAACGCCACCGGGCAATCGTGGACTTACTCTGCCCTGACCTCCCCACCCCAAGCCAACCCGAATTGGAACCCCACGTGGGACTCAAACGATGGAGCGGTAGCTGTAGACTGAATCAGGAACCACCCAGTGAGGCCCCTATTTATACCCCACCCGCATCATCCCTTCCCCATCCCCCATGCCTTACCTTCCCCACTATGTCCTCACCTGCGACGTCCACGCCACCTACCCTGACGGTGACCCTCTCCCCGAATTCATCCCCCGGTTCCCCTACCTCCTCACTTCCGAGCTCCAGCTTGAGCTCCTGGACCTCTTCTCCCATTCCCCAGACCGAGTGGCAGAGCTCGAGCGGGCCGCAGCCCTCCCCTCCAACCACCCCCTTCTCCAGCAACTCCTGGCCATCCAAGCCTCCAGGAGAGCCACCCTCTTCCTCCAATGGTCTAAGAAGCCCACCCCCAATAAGACCGCTGCCATCTCTGCAATCACTCCCGCAGTTCTCGATCTTTACAGGGAACTACCGGACCTCGGGATATTCCATGCGCTCGATCGCACCTCCTACGAGTTGCGGAACTCCCTCCTGCGTGATCTGTTCACAGCGTACCCCCTGGAACAGTTTAGGGGATACATGGGAAGAATTACAGGGAAGCTCGCCCTTAGGATCTCGAACCCCCCGCCCGCCATATCTCTCGCTGGAACTTCTGGCAAACATGGCCGGAAGAAGAGATCTCGTGGAAGACCAGCTGCTGGGGCCTCCGGGACAATACCCCTGGCAGTGGGCGACCCCTCCACCGTTCCCTCCACCTCCTCCTCCCCCCAGCCGGACGTTACCCACACTGCAGTTCCCCCAACCCCGTCTTCCCCCCACCCCCCTGTCAACCCACTGGGGGCAACCCCCAACTCCACCCCCTCCCTTCCCAGTCCTCCCCCCTCTTCCTTACCATCGCTTGACACGATCAGCGATTCCGACTTGGAGGTCGCCCAGGCGGGGTGGGAACTCGGAGCAGGAGAATATTTCTCCACGCTGCACCACCTACCCGCCACAATTCGACCGGGTAGTCCGCCACCCCCTCCGCAGGTACACCGCCCGCCCCGAAGAGTCAATCCCTCAGGACTTGCTCCCCCGGAGAGGCCCCGTTGCTACTCCTGCGACGATGACACCCATTTCCGTCCCAACTGCCCCCTCTACACCTGTAAGTTCTGCCTCGTCCGCGCCCCAGGACACCCTCAGTACTCCTGCCCCCGAAACCCCTATCGATGCGCTACCTGCGGTATTAGAGGCCACTCTGCGGCGGAATGCCAAGATCTTGACTGGGACAACTGGGACAACAACAACGTCGTTTGGAACGAGGGAGACCCCGATGGCTACTGAGTCGGAGTCTCAGTCACAACAAGGGGGTAATGTTACAGGCTGGGAAGAGATTGAGAGGCAATATGCTGAGTTACATCGCACTATCGATTGCGCTACTGAAGCCTTCATCCAAGCAGGGCTCCTTAGCACCTCAGACCGGGACTTGTACCTCGTATATCCCATGGGGGATTCAAACGTGGGAAGCCCAACCACGGAGTAGCTGGGTACCCGTTTTTCCTTACACTGCTTTCTTCTTCTTTCTGTTCCAGATCAGATCTTATCTTGTATACCGTCATACGGACTCTATAGAAGCGGCCACTGCCTTCCGCAGTCCGCAGTATGTCTTCTTCCTTATCTCTTCATCTCCGCTCGCATCGCCTTCGGATGGAGCTTGTAGTTAGTACTTTCCAGGACACTCCACCTCCCCCTGCCAATTCTTCTTACATTGGTAGTAGTTTCCCATCCCTTCATGGTTATGTATAAAAGCGCCACTATCAGTGCTCATGTACTTTAGTTAGATCTACGCAATCATCAGTGTAACTTACTCACGCCGCTCAAGTGAGTGAGACTGTCGTTCTGGCCCGTAATCGCCACACTTGCGTCCTAGTCGCCCTTACCTTTACCTATTCCCTTCGGATCTTCGCGCAAGCTCTCACCCTCGTGATCGGCAAAGTAGTAAACCGCTATCGCGTTAACACCTTGTCTGCATCTGAAGTGCTTGTGGACGCTCAGAAGAAAGTACCGATGACAAGGGCCTTGCGCACACGCCACCCATTGAATACACCTGGACCAAAGAGCAACGACAGGGCTCTAGGTGATTTACAGCAGTCTGGAAACGAAGTTTGTGCGGTCTCTGTAAGTTATTCACTTGTTCGATTGTAGTATCTAGAAAACCAACAGTTGCTGATTAAAATCCACAATCATGTAGGAAAAGCCGAAAAAGACCTCGAAGAAGAGGAACACTGCTGGGGACCTAGATGTCAGAGTTTCACAGGAAGGGAAAGAACCCCGTCTTAATCCAGGCGATACAGCTTTAGTTACCGTGGTCTCTGACAAGGGTAAAGGTAGAGCAATCTTCCCGATCAAAGATGAAGATCAGCCCCATGTGGTGATCGGTCACAAAAGATGGCTTGAAGTGGAGGATGGTCTGGACCATGGTGGGAGCAGAAAGCGGCAACGCAAAGGTGAATCTACCCACCATCGCAGAGCCCCAACGCCAGGCCCGTCTGAAGATCTGAGTCATTCTGGTCAACGCACAAGTATGGGCAAGTGTGTCACTAGAACATTGCTGGTCGGGTCCAGCCAGAATCTAGACTGCCTATTGTCGATTACGGTTCAATCAAACACTTTGAAGGTGATGGCGCCTCTGAACAATGGTGGAGATGAAGTTCCAATTATATACAGTGGCTCAAAAAAGTGTCCCAATGTTGGGCCATTTTGGAGTAATTGATTGATTGCGAGAGATGAAGAACAAACAAGACCAAGCAATTGCAGCACGGAAGGAAGCACTTACTATTGGCATTCTAACACCGCTTGGATCATGTGATTTGGTTGTCATGCCACCAAGATATGGCTATTTTAAAATGACATGTCATTGGGACACTTATTTGAGCATCATATTGTCATTCATTATTTAGTAAATAACATAAGATTTTGATAACTTCTGA
>JBBPTU010001758.1:0-10619 GCA_038094295.1 Tylopilus aff. beelii
TTCCGACGCCAGCATCCTTGACTTCTTGGCTCGCAAGGAATCCAAACGCTGAATCCAGCACAACCGGTAAGCGATATGGAAAGTGAATCGACCCTCGAACACGCTCACTCACCGTTCGTACTTTGAATCGCGATTCAGTAAATTGGTCACCACGATAAGCGTGAAATCGACAGAGTGCTCACCGGTAATTCATACTGACATATACAAGAGGCTCGCCCAGCGAGATACCTTTATTTACAATCACCCCGCCATCGTGGCTGCGATCGGATGATGTATCAGAACGATCTCGCACTTAATGGGGAATACTAGAACGTGCCCCTTGGTACCCCCAAACTCGAATGCTCCGCCGAAGATCCACTGTTCCAGAGACTGTTGAGAAAGAGGGGGAAGTACGAACGATGGTCATGAATCACTCACCACCACAACGGGTAACTTGGAGGTAGGATTCACGCCGGCAGGGGTAATCACGTTCAACGTCAGGCCTGCTCTCCGATTATCCATCAGCTTCAAACCACGGTACGAACGAAATATAACAGTCTCATACGCACAATCTTCTGAAGAAGGCTGGAGGATGTTGCCGACTAGATTGGTCAAGTAATTTATCGTCTCGCCGGGGAGACCAGAAAGTAACGGTAAATTATTGTCTTGTTGAGGACATGCAGGACCGTACGCCGTTGCAGAAAAACTGGTCTTATACGGGGGAAGCTCCTGTGGCAGCCGGAAGCGGCGATCGCCCGTCCTAATGACATGAAAAGCTTAGTCGGCTAATCTAGTGAGTTTGGCACGATTAACACACGGAGGTTGTGCAAACGGAATACCGAGATATCGATCAGTAAGTCCCGAGGTGATTCCCGTCACCGTTGCACCATCGAGGGTGACTGTTGGCGTTGCATGAGCCTGCCTGACATGGCCAAAGATGGCCAGGAGAACCGAAAGCAATATTGCTTTCAGCATGATAGAACTCCTTGAGCGGCGTGATGGTATTCACAACGTAAAGACTAAGTGGAAGCGATGAGAGGTTAGCGCAACTTGAAACGCTGGTACGACCTCATTTATATACTGCTGAGGGAGACATGCTAAAGGTGGACTGGCAATTATGGGATTTCATGTAAAGCGTGAAACTGCTCGCTTCAGAGGTCTTCTCCTGAGTAACCTGTTTCAAATTCTGAATCCCATCAGACATACAAGATATTATTTACCGACCGGTGAAAAACGAGTTCATTGTGCTGTTTACTTCGTCGCAGAGCAGCTTGAGAGTCCATGCAACGCCTGCAGAGGAAAGTATGGGCTAGCCCCACCAACGTACTAGTAGCATGTCTGACTGTCAGGGCTCCTCAAGTCTTAGGTTAGCTCACTCACGTATTCATAACCGGGCAACGTTCGTAAATTGCACAGCCACGGAGCGGGGCGCACGAGTCAAAGTCACTCATGAGTCGTGTCAGCGTTTGGCAGCGGTTGGTAGGATTAAGGCGGAACCAGCAGATAAGAGAACCGGATATGCATAATAATTTTGCGTGCGAGGAAGAACAATATTGTGCCTTCAAGGTGTGCGGTATTTGCTCGACGACCGAGTTTGCTAGTAGTAAACGGGAGTGCGCCAGACTCGGAAGTCTATAGAATCACGCCGCTCAGCCAAACCAGCGTCCAAGCTGAAACAGTACTTACTTAGTGAACCATGCCCACGGGTGACGTTATTGCTTCATAAATCATTACCTTGCTCCTCATTTCATGTGCAGATTCACACAGACAGCAGGCTTGAGCCCACTTTGGTATGCGAATCGTGCTTGAAACTAGTGGGCCGTGACGTACGCCGCCTGCACGTCACCACCATGGCTGGATCCGAGACCGTTATCCTTCTAAACTGCCAAATATGGACGAGTTTTCCGCGTGGAGTTGGTCCTGCGATTATATGCAGAAACCCTTGTTGGATGGAGGGTCTCACCAGGTACCTTTACCTTGACCTTCTTGATCCGAAGTGCGAAGGGTTTATTCCCAGAGCCCAACACCACGGAACGCGGTAGCATGAGCATAACGACACTAGGTATTACCCGACGTATCTGAATCTGACGAGGACTATCATCTCAGCTGGTCCCGCATGTCATCTAGCATCAAACAGCAGGGTAAACGATCCGCTAGGTATGCACATGTACAACGTTTTGGGAACCAGGAACGCACCAACATTCTCGTCGCGACAGACAGTAGCAGGGCTATGACCTTCCTTGATCTACCCAAATACGTCGCGTTCCGGCGAATTCAACACGACCACCCTCTCTGAAACGACAGAAACGTCGTCCGTGTCCGTATCGATCCACAGATCCGCATCCGTACCCTCCTCCGTGCTACGCATCACCCCTAATGGTGCGAGCGGTCGACGGAGATCGACTTGCGGTCTATTCCTGGCTTTGACGTGGGAAGATGGCACGCGAGTCGAGACGCTAAACACGTCCCCCAGCGAGCCATCGCGAACGTGGTCGTTTTCTCGATCTTTAGATCCCCCGGATCGTTTTCCCCCACTGCCTCGCCGCTCGTGCAAGACCTTGATCTCGTGAAGATGCGCCGTTCGTGCCCAGCGTTTCGCAGAGCGCCCGTGAGGGTGGCTTGATGTCGAAGATGAGTGCGATCGTGCAATAGATTCCACTTCCGCCCGAGGAAGGGTATGTGGGTTGACCACCATGAAGGAGCGGGGTTTTGTGGGTGTGCGAAAGGCTGAAGACACGTGCGTGCGCTTGTGCGAGGATGACGACGCGACCGGAATAGGCCATTTAAAGGCACTTGCTGTTTGATGGCCGTGAGGGTGTAATCCAGACTTGGCATCCGTGTTATTCATCTGCCCTGGAAACAATAAACAATTGTCTGTTTGTGGTGGTCAATTACTTTGACGAGATGCCTTTCGAATGCTATGATAATCACCAATAGTTTTCTCAGCATTCAAATCCTGACTTCGCCTCTTAAGTGGGTTCCAGCTATCTGCATTGCTCCCAAAGCTAAGATTGCGAACACCCCATTCGCGTGTCGAGCCATGTAATATTGGAGGGTGCGCAGAAGGAGCACCGCGCGTGAGTCCAATAAATACTAGCACTGCCAATAAGAGACAGAGTTGAGCAATACTGAGCCGCTTCTCAAGTACGACCTGCGCTGCTTCAGTGGTACGACACCCAGAAACAATGTACAATTCACCTCGTCCGAGAGATAGTTGACCCGAGAAAGCAACTCGCCGTGTTCGAGTTCCAAACGCAGCCTTTGCCGCTCCCACTCATGAACCGTACGTTGGTACATTTGTGCTTGCATTCGACTCTGTCAGGTTCAGGGGTTCGGTGAACTGCTGGCAGGTTTCAAGGTCAGGACACCTACGACGCTCTCGAGTCTTCCAACTTCCTCGTTGAGCTTTCGTAGTACCTCTCGCACACCGGCTGTTTGCTCTTCCACATACCGTGCGTACAACGTATGATTTGCCTCAAGGGTAGTCAACCGATTCATGATCGTCCGATAAATGGACTCTCCACTCCATTGTTGGGGAGACGCTGGGTGGGACGGAGGTTGCTGGACTACGGGAGGTGTTGGGGAGTTAATTGGCTGTGGTGAAAGCGTGGTGACTTCGGGGTCATGGAAATGGAAATGAGGGTGTTCGGCCATGGAAGGGGCAGCTGAAACGACAGACGCAGGAGAAGACATAGATACGAGCGCGGAGATTGCCTCTGTTACCGAATGTATCCCCGCAGATTGTGTCGTCAGTGTCCGCTGTGTCCCTTCTCTACTACTCGATATTAAGATCCCCTCGTCGAAGACAGTAGCAGATCTCGGAGACTGGGTATGCGTAGATAACGCGCCGCGGGAAGGTTGCTCATGGGCTAGTGCACTTCCTTCTTCAACCGGCGACGGTAACGAGACGGTATTTGAGCGGACTTCTGTCGGCGCAAGTTGGGTCACGGGAACATTGGTCCCATTATCGGATACTATTTTTGGAGGCGTGGCATTGTTCACCGTTGGGTATTCTGGAATCGACGCGGGTTGTGCAGCAGAATCCCTCAGTCGCGCACGACTCTCTGCCTGCCACATATCCCACTTCCATTCTTCGAGATGGGTGAGTCCGTATACCCGAAGGAGGGAAACGGGACAATAATACTCGTGCCCGTAATGCGAATGAAAGTCGATGCGAATGTACCGGTAAAAATCGCGCAGCGACGTCGGTAGATGGAAAGACTGTCTGCGCCGTCAAACCAAAACTGCCCGCTAGTTGAAATGCCTCACCTGGACGCCCCTGATGTTCTTTGCGCGATGTGTCCCAGCAGGCGTCCACCCCTCATTGGTACTAGTATACGTTTTCGCGACGCTGACAGAGAAATCCTTGAACACCCCACTAAAGAACTCGAAATTGGCTAG
This sequence comes from Tylopilus aff. beelii, assembly GCA_038094295.1. NCBI lineage: Eukaryota > Fungi > Basidiomycota > Agaricomycetes > Boletales > Boletaceae > Tylopilus > Tylopilus aff. beelii. Next base: position 4,381 of record JBBPTU010001758.1, read on the forward strand.
CTGCACCGTGTCGATCCTGATGTCGTCGCAAAGCTCCACCACTACAAACTGCACGTCAGGACTACATGGCGAAAGCATGTACTTGTCCTTTTTGTCCGAAAGAATCGACGAAACAGACTTGGCAGACTTGTGGCTTGTGTGCACTCGGGCAGAACAGTCCATGCTAGCGTAGTTGAACCTGTCGACGATAGGAACGCGGAAGTGGGGTGGGAGGGTCTCGTCGCTAGTAGGGTATGTCAAGTCTGGAGGTAGTATATCCGTCGGCAGAATATCGGCGTTCTCGGTATTCGTTTTGCTTGGAGTATCGTTGTTAGACATGTCCAGCTTGGGTGTCAGGGAGACGCTTTGCGAGCTGGAGTGGAATTGTTTTGACTTCCACTCCTCAAACGATAGAAGAACGTCTTCGGGCCCTTTGGGAGGGTCCGCCGTCGGCCAAGGTTTCAAGCAGCATAGTGGCGGCTCTGGCTGCTGAGTGCGGTGTATGAGGGCGATAGCGCGAAACGGGTCATTGGACGATGTTAAAGGTGTGGGGACTGTGACGGTCAGCGCTGGCAGAGCAACAAAGCTCGCCCAAGAGACTGCCAACAACGTCCTGGGCAATGATGAAAAAAAATTCATCTCTGCAGGCCCTATGATGGAATGAGCCTGTGTGCTAACATTGGGGAGCGAGTGGCGATCGGACACGTCAAAATCGCTAAACTTGGATGTACCCCAGCTCATACTCGGAGCCAATGACATCAGAACGTTGGTCGATTAAAGTCAACACATAACACTACATAACAGGAGCTCTGAAGGGCGGGTCGGAATGTTGAGCAACACCGTGACCCTAGCGGAAAGAACGGAAGCCCTTCCAATGATTCTTTCTCCACCAGCACCGCACATCAGGAGCATTACCTTTGCGTTCGGCAGTCACTTAAGCTGCTGAATGACGGGCATTGGTGGTGACAACGATACTCTCTTGGGGTAGTAAGTGGGATTTATCACTAGACAAGAAAGGTAGACAACAAAGATGTCCTAGTCGTCTCGCGTTACAGTATCTACGTCAGCATATCGAAGCATAGCGTATAGCCACTTCAGCACTAAAAAGTCAAGGTCAGCTGCTATAGTAACTGAATAAACGAATAGCATACTCCAACGATTTCAGCAGCCCTCGTGTGCATGATAAGGGCTACGATAAGGCCTAAAAACGTCGTGTGAGGGAAGAGTCCGAAGTAACCGAAGCCAGAGAAGCATACCGTAAAGCCCCAAGACTTCCGCGAAGATGAGAATCAATACCTACGTGGCATTTCAACACAAAGCGAATGGTGGCTATGTTAGGAACGCACCATTCCGACGTATAGCCGTGGTTGCTGCGCGGTACCTCTCACACCCGCGTCGCCGACAATGCCAATAGCAAAACCAGCCGCCAGACCAGCGAGACCGACGGAAAGACCAGCACCGAGGTCAATGAAACTGGAAGCGAGAGACACGGATGCGCCGACTAAGACCGAGAGAACGGTTAACACGAAGGAGAAGGAGAGCACCGAAACATACGGGAGCCCGAAATAAGAACCGAAACAACCAGACCATAAATCTGCAACATAATGTTGGTCACGTCTCATCGAATCCACAGGGAAGTGCATACCGCAATGATACCAGCCATGATAACCGGGATGACACATTTCATAACGAGGTCAGGTCGGAGGACACCCATGGCAGATATACCAACACCAGACTTGGCAGTACCATAACTGGGGAACTGGTTAGCGAAGTATAAAATTTTTACATCGTGTACACACCTGGCACCGATGCCTGGCCACGACGGAGGGAGAATCAGTAACTTGTCATAAAGCTGTCGAGTTCTTACAAGTGAATACGATCGCCGAGGTGCAGCCCTATTACGCATTTCAACATCGGTTCCAACAAAGGCTAGGCGGTGCTTACCATGGCGCCGAAGAAGGGAGCGTATACAGGACAAAGGTCAGACATTTTTGTAGGGCTGCAAGAAACGAAGGCAAAGATACAAAAACGACGTCGTTGGATGTAACAATTCAACAACTTGAAGTGCTACGGATGAAGTCTGCCAGTCGGATGTTACCGAGCGGCGAATAAATTGCGAACTGTGGCAAACAAGCCCAAATCCAAAATGTTGGAATTTCGCATTTCGGTCCCGGGGCAATGCGCCATATGCATGCGCCACTCAGGGTACCAACTTGACCACCAGCATGGAGAGGGATGAGGGCAAGGGCGAGGCCATGGGCAAACTACAGCCTACCACTAGCATGCGGCAAGGCTCTAAGCTTTGACGAACGCTAACTATGAGTCTATGACCGACTACGTAGCTACCCGGACGTCAGCTACTATGCCAGGACCCCAGCCACTTCCGGCCGACCTGACCAGGCAAGCCGCCCGTTCCACACTCTGCCCGGCACTGTCCGCATCTGCTCATGGCTATTCACCTTTGTAGGCTTTGCCTGCAGCCACTCCACTGTCTGCGTCTGCCTGTGCTTGCTTGCCTCTGTCCGGTACTGTCTGTGTCTGGCACCTGGGAGCTCAGAGCAAGCTGGGTGACCCGGGAGTCGAAGCGGTCGAGTCGAGGTCATCTAGATGTATCGAAGATGATAAGTAGCAGTTAATGAAGATGCAGAACGCGTCATAGCGGGCTTGAGAGTGCCGAGAGCAAAGGGTGAGGAAGGATTCACCAGGAGGAAGTCTAGTTGAGCCAGACGAGCTGGGCGGCTGAATAGTCACAAGGCGACTCACACCGACCAACAGGACGATCTGGAAATAGTAAGGATGAGCGCTTCAGTGATACAAGTGCGCCTGGTCGAGATCCAGGCCTGGAGGGCTGACCCGGTTGAGGAAGCGAGAGGATCGAGTTGGGGGACGACAAAGGTAAAGCATGATGCCAAATTGATGTGGGCCACGTTGGATGTGATGAGAGAGGCCTCAGGGACGACAGGAACTGGCGTTTCGATGACACAAACGCGCCGAGTTGAGTTAGAGGCCAAGGAGGTGACCCGAGTAAACCAACGAATGCTATCAGAATGAGCGTGTTACGTCGAGACCAGGAGGAGAGGTGGACCGAGCAAGTCGGAGAGGAGAGCCGAGGAAGGTGATTCCAAGTCAGGCCACGGGATCGATGATGGTAGACGAGGCGGGATGGACGGCGTAATGAGTGACACGCGTTGTGACTCAATACGAGTCAGGACTAACGTGTTAGCTGAAAACCAGCCGTTCCAGACACTCCGGTGCATCAGTGGAAGACGGCCATACAGACAGTGGCAAACAGAGTGGGTGCGTCGCACGACCATGAGCAGCGGGTGTGCACAGATGCAGACCATGTCGGAAAGTGTAGCCCACAGAGGCAGCCAACCACGGGGAGATGTGAACAATGATGGACAGAGTAGGCGGGTGAACTGGCGGCCAGATTAGCACCTAAGTGGCTGACACATGATGTGGCACATATGGGACCGAAATCCGGATTTCAAACATCCTCTTTTGTGGTGGACGTATCACACTTTGCAATTGGCATATCGTACATCAATCCCTGAGTCGTGCACTAGAGCCAATGAACGTTTTTAGCCTCGCAATCTTTGAGTCACGGTCCAAGTCTTCTTCGAGAGGAATGTGGTAGTGATGCAAATAACGGAGGAGCTCATCCTCTGTGAGATTAACAATGACGTCGGCACTCGTCAAAAGTGGAAGCCCGACCTGTTTGATCAAATCAATAAGATAAAAGATTAGGGTGACACAGACAACAGACCGTTTCTGGACGAACTAGCCTATCATCCGCAGTATAACACAGAACAGGCATGTACGGTGTCACTCTCCCGTCCGCACATCTCTGGTTATATACCTAGGAAGACGGATTAGATTTTTTTAAAAAAAAACGAGAAAACAAACAAAGCTTCTGAGCTGACCTGAGATGTGGTTCGCACGACTTGAAGAAGCAATGTATTCATTTCATTTAACTGGTTCTGAAACTGCACCATCTGGTTCTGTATTTGGTTCTGGAACTGCTCCAGCTGGGCTCGCAACGGCTGAATTTCGATGGTGATAGCACCACGCACCACGTCAAGGTTTTCGTCACGCTGAGCTTGACCCACGGCGGCATTTAGGACCTGGTGTCGGTACATGTCCGCCTTCGCCAAATCTTCATTGGTAGACATGTCTGTTCTCTTTGTGATGCCAGCTAAGAAAGAATCAGCTGAGGGGGCAGACAGTGGGGATAGCGTACTTGCATGCACGCGTATTCATGTCATCCACACCCTCAACAAAGAGGCGAGCACGATAGATATCTAGAATTGTAGGTGGTGCTTGAGGTGGAGGTGGCAAGACCAGACCAGGCAGTTGCAGTGCGGGAACTGGGATCTCCACGATGGTTCAGAAAATCAGGGGCTAAGATTCTGGGGTGCTGACTCAGCGAGACAATCTCACTGGCTGAATCCAAGATTTGAAACGTTTAAACGCCCTGTTCGCGTCGTTCGTTCGAGACTCGCTAGCCTACGAACCTAACTACTAACTTAACTACTAACCTAACCAGGGACGACCCCGAAAACGCGACAAAGTACTAGAACTGCACCGAATATCACAACGGGTTCGTCAACATCATTTCCGCAAGATAAGCCATCTCCTCAGCACGATATGTATCCTTCGTCAGCGCCAGTGGCAATAGTCCATCCAGAAATTCCAGCATCTTCTGATCCGTCGCGTCATACTGGGGCCAGTACAACTCTGTCCTCTTGCCAACGTTTAGATCCAGATTCGCGACGAAACGGACGAGGTACGAGGTCATGTCCCCACCACCGTACATGTTAAGCAAATCTGATGCGTGAAACTGACACAGAAAAACGGTTCATAGCAGAACGACCACAAGAAGTCATCGACGACTTACAGATCCGAGAATGGGAACATGTTTCAGCCGTTTACTCACTGTTCGAAGAGGATAGAAATCCGATAGATGTTCGTGATACACCATTTATAGGCTCAGTAACTTACGATATGTCCAGGAATTCTGCTTCCCAGCTCGATTACGCAACAAGAATCGTCTTTCAGCTTGAAAGATGACATCTCCTTGGAATGCAGCCAGTCGCTTAAACTGTGGCGTGAGCTGGTTGAGATAACCTGTCTCGAATGGCGACCCTCTCGTGGGATCTGACGGATAATACATCATGATTCGTCTGATTGTGTCCTCCGAAGCGTTGGGAAGATAGTTTGACTTGATATATCCTGCAAATTCTGCATCCGTCCTATGTAACAGGAATTCACGACGTTGCATCGTCATGAATTTATGGCACCTACGTGATGTTACGGTTCCCCAACGAAAAGAGAGTTCCCTCGTCATCACAACTCCCTATGGGTCCAACGTCCGTTTAGAAGAGACGACGAGTCTACTGGTGACATACCGGTGACGAACGGGACGTCGGCGAAAACTCCTTGTTGAACTAAAACCTGCGGGTTTGCGGTTAAGAAGACGCCATCCACACGGGGTAGCCATGCCAAGCGCAGCGACTTTGAGTGTCATATACACCATGAACATCCAGTACGTTAGTAGCCGTTTCATCCGAATTTTCATACGACCAGAAGCGTACCTGATATGAAAACGAACTTGGGGACTGGTCCACCGCTTTCAATAACCTCTCATACGGTACCTCGCGTAAACACTGTAGCGTGTCCGTCGCGTATGAACACCCAGTATCGGCGACAAGCGCATCATAATAAGGCTGTCCGTGGGTAATATCGCCTACGGGAATGAATGAACCACTCTCCATGAACGCTGCTCGGAAGAGACCTTCCGGGTCTCCTCCGTTCGTTATCATTTGCAACGTGACGGAAATGGCGCCTGCGCTCTGGCCCCAGCTGTGTGTTGCATAGCAGTATCATTTTCAGCGTGACAGAAAGCACATTGCAAGAGAACGGATTTACATGGCGACTTTGGTAGGATCACCTCCAAACGCACTGATATATCTCTGGACCCATCTGAGAGCAAGGCGTTCTAGTTCAGAGTCGTCAGGATGCATGAAATAGAGTACAAGATAGAATAATGCGTACGATCTTGAAGGCCAAGATTCCCGACGCCAGCATCCTTGACTTCTTGGCTCGCAAGGAATCCAAACGCTGAATCCAGCATAACCGGTAAGCGATATGGAAAGTGAATCGACCCTCGAACACGCTCACTCACCGTTCGTACTTTGTATCGCGATTCCGCAGATTGGTCACCGCGATAAGCATGAAATCGACATGAGTTCTCACCGGTA
>JBBPTU010001759.1:0-10619 GCA_038094295.1 Tylopilus aff. beelii
GCTTTCTCCTTGGCCAAGCCAGAGCACGCGCGTCCCGGAGCAAGCGATCGCACTTATTACGAGAGTACGCGGAAAGACATTTAGCTATCATTCTTTTTTGGGAACAGCTATGCTATCGTATGGTCTGCAAATGGCGCCGACGAACAGAGAGCGCAAGTAGTACTCCTTGCCATTCATGGCTCCCACTTGTCGAAGCACGTTTGACGTTGATCGCGTCACCCTCTCACAGCTCATCCATTTCCCAAAAGATGTTAACGCTCTATTGTCATCCTCCTTTAGTATACATGCACATCATCCCTCGAGCCGCCAAAGCTTCCTGCCGCTTTGTGATTTCAGTCGTTTTGCAGATACTGTCAAATACAAACCATGAGCTTGAGTAATGCCAACGTTTCGAGCGGTCTAACTTGCCTGAGAGGATGCGCCGTGTGTCATGAAGTAATTCCGAAGGATCGGGAAATCGGCGATTGAAGCATTTACCATGGATGAGAACGGGCTTTCTCGATATCTAGCAACGATAATATTACCGCGCCATGCGACTGCCTCGCGGAAAGCCCTCCCTTGAATCTCTCGAATGAACTTGTTGATGGGGAAGGGCATTCCGTCGCGTGAAACGCTGGGATAAAAAATAACGTAAGGACATGCCTCGATGAGCTGAGATAGCTATGAGTGGTGTCCGGCCAGGCAATCAATTGCATTTAACTCACATGGTGACGCCACACTAGGGGACCGAGGCCTTCTGCGATGTACTCCATGTAGACTTCTGGGTGGGGCATCCGAGAAGGTTGAGCACTATGAGGAGCATGGGGATCTGGCATGGACATTGGGCTCGTCATGAGCGCGACCATGTGCGGGTTCCGACCATCAGATGGAAAGAGGAGTGCGTCGAAAGAGTTTAGCTGGTCCATGACTGGCTACGACGAGAAGACGGTAGGGCCTGTGTACCACGGTATAGCGAATGCTTTTGGAAGGGCGGAAGAAGGGGAGAGCCCTTATATGCGTCTCTGAAACGAGGTCAGGGCAGGTCAGAATAATTGTATGAGACTAAGGAGAAAGCAGACGTAGAATGATTAATTCGACGCGAGGTGCAAATACCGCAGTTAAGCTATAGCTGTTCCCAAAAAAGAATGATAGCTAAATGTCTTTCCGCGTACTCTCGTAATAAGTGCGATCGCTTGCTCCGGGACGCGCGTGCTCTGGCTTGGCCAAGGAGAAAGCAGACTCAGAATGATCAGTTCGGCGCGAGGTGCGAACACCGCTGTCAAGTGATAGCCGTTCCCAAAAAAAAGAATGGTACACGTTCCAAAGTTGTGAGCATATGAACCAAGGAGAAAGCAGACAGAGAAATCAGTTTGGCACGAAGTGTAATTGATGAACCTGCAGCAGGCATGGCCATCGCGAGCTCTGGGCGGCGAGGGCGAACACCCCGGAAAAGTAATTGTACCTGACTTCTGTGACTAGAAAAAAATAGGTAAGGAGGTGATCGTGGCGTCGGCGCCTTTTTACTGGTACCACTGACGTTGCTACGCGCTATATTCGCCGACTATCTCCACAAACACAAGTTCCCTGTTCTCGGGCCTCTGGCGACCTGGATGCTCAGGGAGACCACCGTCAAGGTTCTTGTTGGTGTGTGTGCCAGTTCAACACGAACGACATTGGTGCGTCTTCGCTTCAGAGACTCGGAGTATCGCGCGAGACTGAGGCATGACCGAGTTGATCAGACAACATAGGTTTAGATCATAGCGCTCGATGTCTACGCGCATTGTTGGACCGGTAAAATAACTGTCATTTCGCACGTTTTGTAGCCTGTAGCCTGGTCGTGAATGGTGCCGTAGCCGACGAGTTCGCTATCAGCTGCGAGGCAGTGTAGACCCCCGTAAGGAAAGCATCCCCAATAGTCCAAAATGCTGTTCATACGAAAAAGGTTTCGCAGTCAGAACGGAAGGGAACTAAGAGTGGAGAATGAACACCTACAAGCTCCAACGTCTGTACCAACGATGCTACCGACACACTCCGACGAGTTAGGTGAAACCGGTCCGAGGTTGAACGTTGAGGACCGATGCAGAGATCGAGAAACGCTTGCCGCCGAAGCCGAGGCTGATGGTCTGGAGGGAATTGCCAGGAACTATAACGTATTAGCTGAGACAAAGCGCGCAGCGCGAAGCGGACGGACAGGTATGAAAACCAAAGCTGGAGTCGTCCAGTGCAGCTTTGCCACCGATCCCTTGATACAGCTTCGAAACACTCAGACACGAGGGTTTGGAAGACCGGATTAGCTTCAAAAGATGATCAAGACGGGAAAGCCGTTCCCATCAGACCGTCTGCAGGGGACTCAGAACTTCGGAACCCAGGGAATAGGTCGTTGAGGCGCCGAGCATAGATTGCTCGCCTGTTTGCCTATCAGAAATGACCACGATGGTGAACTGAATGGAACGCACGGTATGCCCTGCAATGGACACGTTATCAGTGATTACCTGAGACGCACGTCCAAATTTTTTAGAACAGCAAATTGCCGGTGTCCGTGACCGTAGGTGATGACGTATCCACTGACTCGTCCGTGCCGTAAGTCGTCTTCCACGCGGGGCGTGGTCCGGTCCGCGGACTGACGACGAAGCCGCGGTGCAGCCCCCGTTGTGGAACGCCCCTTGGTGCATGGTGGGGGACGAGTTGGGTGGGGAGGTCGACCTGGTGTATCCAGACGTGCGTGCTTGCCTCTTTGCGTCTGTTCGTGCTCAAGGTTCTCAAAGGACCTGAGGGATATGCACGGGCTCGTTAAGGAGACCACCTGCATACAACGTCCCGGCAGACTCTTTGATGGCTTGTACGAGGTCCCGGTTTCTGTCATCGTCATCTAGGCAATATTGTTTGATTGCGTCGGTGACCATGCAAGGCACTGCATTCCCTTGTTTCTAGCACTCCTATGAGCTGCATCCCAAAGGATCGATCAATTTCGGAACGTACGACGCGTCGTTTAACCCACTCGTATGGCATGTTTAGTCCGTCGAGCATAAAACGTCGGCATTCGACAGCCTCGGACTTCCATCCCATTTTAGGGAACCATGGCAAGACTTTCACTGGATCGTACGCAGGTCAGCAGACGCTCGAGCGGCCCCAGATCGAACAGAAACAACCCCACCAAACGGAAATGCCGTGCAAAGATTTGAGGCATGTTAGCAGCGAAGACGATGTCTAAAGCGCGTCGCATGGGTCTAGCGACCGTGAGTCAGTTCGTGCGTTTGGATAGTAAAGTAATCCAATAAACCGTCTCGACAGATGCAGAAGATATCATCAACCTTCAGGAACATATATGCATATTAAAGGACAGAAGTCACCCGCGTGCGACGTCCCCACAGGCGCTTTGATGGCTTATACGAGGTCTGGGTTTTTCAAATCGTCGTCTAGATGATAATAGCATCAGCAACCTTGGAAGGTGCCGCATTCCCTTGCTCCTTGCGTTTACATGAGCCACGCTCGAAAGGAATGTTTGGTTTCAAGACATACGAGGCTTTTTTTTTTGACCCAAGTACATGGTGTGTCAATCCGTCTTTCACGGGACGCCAGCATTCGGCGACCGCAGACTTCTCCCCATCCCTGGGATCCATGCCGGCAGGGCTTTTACTACATCATATGGATATTAACAGATACCGAACTGAACGGTAACGACTTACCAAACAGAAACGCCGTGCAAAGAGTAAATATATGAGGCGTGGCAACAACCACTGGCATTATGATGTCTGAAGCGCGCTGCATAGACACCACGAATGTTTCTCCGCCCTTCATATCGTGCCCATATGTCATCTCCGTGACCACTGACACTGAAAACCTGTGCATGAACGTGATGATCTCGTCCGTGAAACGTAGCGAATAGACACGAGACGGTAATTCAGCGCGGTGTTGGCATGAAAAACCTGATACAATAATCGTCGGTGCAACCGGGATCTTGGGTCGTATCGCGCACTGGACACGAAACGACAAGGGAAACGCACGCCCAGTTCTGCGGGAGGAAAGACGGGTCGAACAGAGTGCCTTTTAGAGCGCTTTTCTGGGAGCGTGACGGCGACAGGTTCCGAGTTCAACAGGATAATGTCCTGGCCCAACACGCACGCATACACGACGTCACCTATTAGACGATAATGCGCCGTCGTCGATATATATGCAGGTACCTAGGTATTGAGAGACGCACCGTACGTCTTAGACCACTCCGTATAAGTGAGATGGGGAGCGCCCTTGTTTACGCCAAGTACGCGAGGAAAGGGTGTGGTGTTGAGCCAGGTGGAAGGGGAGGTCTGCCGAGGCGTGCTCGTGACAGAGACCTCAGCTTGCGTGTATCCTCGATCGTAAATAGTATTGCCGCGAGGGCAAGCAGGGCAACGGTCACTGGGACCCTCTGTTACCCCAGAAAAGTGCTGCCAGCGAAGCGAAGACCCGAGGAAAAAAACATCCAAGTCATTCCCATCATTTGTGTAAGAGAATGTAGATCAAGTCCCAGCTAGATTTTGCCGATGCGTCGAGGGTCGGGTCGATTGTTGTTTGCGCGAGTGACGAGCAAGTCCTTTACCTCTTGCGGCTCAACGGGGCATCGCCGAGGCTGCACTGACCACGCAGCAAGACCACCATGAACCATTACATCACTGCCAATGGAAGAAGTTTGTTGCGACTCGTCAGTGCCTCGAGGCAACGTTCGCTTTCTCATACTACCATGTCCACCGCCGCCGACCTCGAGGAGACGACTTCTCCACCACCCTGCCATGATATCCCCAAATCATTCGAACATGTTCTTACCCACGTATTTTGTCCTGCCCAGTCCCCAAGCCCCCCAAGTATAGCGATTGTACCACTGAGAACGAACTCTCCCTGGCTACTGCGGTGTGTACCGCTGTCCATGCTTATATCCCACACGTCCGCTGAACCTCTGAGGAGGATCTGTGGTATCGCATCGCAAAGATGCTCCACAACTCGAGAGCCTCCGCCCACTCTGAGCGTCTTGACACAGACCTTGTCATCTCTCAAGTACGCTTCGAACAACTCGAACAACGTGCTGTTCTCCCGCCTCGTGAGGATGTCCGCGGTGTTTTGCGGGCGGATGAAGAACGCGATGATATCTATAAGAAGTCAGCATCGGTTTTACACCGCAGCTTTCAGTGTACCTCCGGGCTCCATCCAGTGTCCCCGAGAAAAAATGCTGTAGAAGAAACGCCGGGGTCGCTGACGTGCTCGTATCCCTGGCGGGCAGTCCAGACGCCGAACGAGGTGCTTGACAACGAGGACTTTCGATACAAGCTTGCCCATTTCCTATCTCGCCCCAACGCTGTCGACACAGACACTCGCCGCCCTCTTCAACACGTCACTGCATTGCTCACTGGCATCTTCCAGGGTGTTGGCCAACCCTCGGACATCACTGCCTTCCCAAAAGGTGTCCGCGACAGTATTGGTCAGTGACCTCGCGGGACGAAGACAATACAAATCCTTCTAGCGAACTTCTTCATCTTGTGTCTTGCAAAATCTTGCGCCGTTCAACCAAGCTCGGTTCATCTACTCCGTACTGGCTCTCGAAAGTGGCACTCGGGACGTGCGCTCGTTTTCGAGAGATTCTTGATGCTAGGTGAAAGGAACTGAGCGTTCACAAATCCCCATTCTGCAATCCCTCGCAAGAGGAACTCGTCAGGGACACGAAATTGTCACTCGCGAAAAGCGGCGAGTACATTCGCAGGGTCATCTCAACTCAGGACAGCGTTCGACCTCGTACTCCCCTTGATCCCAACCATTGCCCCCGTGGTACCCTTCAAGACTTTTCATCTTTGGATGAGTCCTTTTCGACGAGGCATACAAAAGATAATCCTGAAGTTACCATTTAAGTGATCAGTCGAGCAGGGAATTGATGATTGGATTTCTCATGTCACTCATTTGGAAGATGCGTGCGCACGGCTCGAGGTTTTGATGGATCAATATTGTCAGCACTCTTGGAGGGCAAGTTTGGAGGACGACCCGATCAGGGTTCTGACTATGCCTAAGCTCTTTATCGCTGTCGACAAACTAGGGGTACAGGAGATTCCCATGCTCGCCGACTGTTCTCCTGGCATCCCAGTAGAGTGGCTAGAAACGCTTTTCCTTCGCAATAGGATGAGCCTCCATCGTCTCTCGTGCGCATGCCAGCACCTTGTTGCATGCGAATTGCGATTGCGTCTGGGATTGTTGGTGATGTCGGATGAGTTCACCCCAGACAGTTTTCCAGCGTGTTATTATGATCAGTCCTCGCGCCTCAAGCAACTCAAAGCTCGCATCAAAGAAGATGGCACAGAAAACCAAGAACAAGTCGCGCAGCAGTCGGTTCAAGATGGAAAACTTTGCAAGTCACCGCTGCGCGCCTCACCATTGCATGCCAAGGTGGTCGTGTTTGAACTGCGATGCCCACACTGCTTTCGCATCTGGCGTTCTGTCATCACTCGACTCTACCTCATTGTCGATTCTGGACTATATTCTGCTGGGCAGCCATCTCGTGGTGACCGGCGCCTCGTAATAGATGGAAAGAAGTGCAGACTGCTCGTAAGTGTTGCAGAATTGCTGCCATACTTCGTCGGGCACACGGGACCACCTGTCTCCGTGTAACTTCGCTTTCCCTATTTTTATTGTGCTGCACGGGAGCGATAACGCGTAGGCCGAACAATCCGAAAGGGTTCGGACTGCCCGGTTGGTCCGTGGGAGCATACCCGCATCGGGTCCCTGCTGGCATTCCCCTCGCCGGGAAGAAGCCTCCTTCTCCCCACCCACCGTCTCCCACTTAGCAACCGGCCTGTTCCAGGTCGCGCGCATGCACACTCCTTGCGGTCCCCCGGGGTATACCCTCCTGGAGGCAACAACCAAGTCGCTTCCCCTGCAAACCGGCCCGGCTCTACGCCAGGTAGTCACTGCCTCTGCCCACTCCTCAGACGTTGCGGCTGGGAGCTCCCTAAACAGCACTGGAAGGATGTCGGTAGGGGTAGCGGTCAAGCCCCCTGATGAGAGCTTTCGCAGGCTCGAAACCGCACCTCCCGACTCCCTACCCGCCTCTATGCTACCGTACAGACCCCGATCTTCGGAGACGGGTGCCTGACGGACGCAACATGCGGACTCAATGGCCCAGGCGTCCTCTCTCTCGCACACTGACTAAGGACCAGGTAGCCTTCGGCTACCTGGTCCGACCACTCAACGGATTCCAATCCCACAATACCCCAATGTTGCGCTATCTTGTTCGCGATTCCTATTTCGATCATCCTTCCGAAGAGTGGCGAGTCGATCTCTGGCCGTGGCGGCAACCGCATGACCCAACCCGATGTGACTTTGGATCAGGACATCCAATAAAAACGCATGAATTCCACTACTCGCACCTCCAATGATATTTTGGCTGCACAAGTTGGCTACCCTGAGCTACGACGCGTCCAACCCGTGGATGGTTGTCTACGACATCGTAGTTTGGTAATACGCACGGAGCTTTGTTGTTGGGGTTGAATGAAAATTCACGGATTTGATTTAGTTGAGATCGTGCTCGCAGTTGTTGTTCAGTATAAGTGTATGTAGTATATTGAATGACAGACGGGGTATGCCCGGAAATTTGTGAATATCAGGTAGTCCAGATAACGGTACGGCCCGTCTATCGACGGCTTGCCCCATCCGCAGGAGCACGGCGCCTCATAGACGGGCTGGTATCCAGATTAAATATCAAGGGCAGTCGGTTGCTTTGTCGACTCTCGTCGGAGTCTCTGAATCGAAGACTAAATTCCACCTACTTTTGTCATGGAATTACGGTTGAGTCAACTACTAGTCCAAGTCTTCCGTTCTCATTCCTAGACCCTGCCATTCAACTAAGCTCTAGAGTGTGTCGTGATGGTGAGCTGGATATATTTCCCTACTTCAAAATACATGATACACTCGAAATTCGAATTGATATGGAAAGACAAATGAGGCATGCACAGATTCGCGCAGAAGACTGCAGACAAAGCTAGAGAAGAGCTAATCAGTTCTGCGCTGCCGGACACTAGCATAGCGCCCACCACTGCCAGGAGATGTGTTGTCAATCTATACGTGGACGTTTTCGCTGCTGCACTTGATTTACCACCAATGCTCGCTTCGCTACTCGGGAGGAACCAGTGTTGTCCTGAGCATCATTCAAAGACGAGGCCGCTAGGATTGTTTCCCCGCTCGTTCGTGCACGCTTCTGCCACCGTGACGATGGCTCTTCAAGATCTGCCGCTGAATTCCAGTCCGTCTCCAATCCGCGCTTCTGTGTTTGAGGCAACTTAGATGACACCGACCCCGGTTGTACATGACTAGCCGTATCCGAAGATGGTAGAAGGAGGCCGGAACCAGCCGTGGAAGACATTGGCCCTTCAAAGTCCTTCTCCGTGAGTATTCGTCCTTGAATAATCTTGCCCATGTGCGTGTCGTCGAATGCCCGCCCTCGATTTCGAATCGCGAGCAGTGCTATTACCATCGGCAGTGGCGAATTTGTGAATGTGATCTCCATCTCGTCGAATGTCCCTGGCATTTCCAGCACGTTCCGCCCGACTTTTCTTCCATCTCTCATGGACTGGTTTGTTGGCACGTCAAGGAAGTTGCAGAGCCGGAGGTACGATCTGTAGTCTCTCGGGTACAGTTGGCCAGCGAACACGTTCAGTTGGTCGATCAGCTCCCATGGTGGAGTCCAATCGAAAGGCAATGGCGGGATTGCATATAGCCTGAGATCGTCCGATGGCCTCATGCGCTCTCTGGTCCGTGGCACGTAGAGATGAAGATGGACATGTTTGCTGATCCTGATGTCCGGCATCAGGCGATCTGCCTCGAATGGGCTCAATATCACGAGCACTGGACGACGATCCATTTTACCAGAGAGGATCCACTGGACGGGTCTGAGGTACTTGTCCATGGTCCCTTTCGTAGACTCTAGCTTTACCGTCCTGCCGAAGTCCGCCGTCGCCAGGATTGATGGACTCCATACGTCTGCATCACGAGTAGCTGCAGTACTTCGTTCGAGTGTCGTAAAGACGGGAAGCAAGGCGGTGCCCAAATGTAACGGCGATATGACACCGGTCTTGACGAACGACACGAGGTCCGGATGAAGGTGATGTTCCGCCGGTTCCGCCTTGGGAGGTAACTCCTCCTCTCGTTCGCGCTCTCGCTCCCGGTGGACCTCCCGTTCCTGTTCTTCTTCCAACCCTCCATGGGGAACTGACAGGACTCCTAGCTTTTTGCAGCGTTCTTGCATCCCTGGAACCGCTGACAAGTCACTCCGCATGCCCCCGGTTTCGTGGGCCCGAGGTGTATACAGGTCCGCTAGCGATTTGGAATTTGGCTGCAGCCACGCATCCGACAGCTGTCTTGGTTTTAGCTGATTGTCATAGAAACGGGTCAAAGCGTTGTATCTAAGTTGAGGATACCTAGGCAAACTCCAAGGGCTAATACTTCCCCTAGACTTATCGTCAACGAGGGCTTTGAGCGGCATAATTGACCGACATCCTGCTGATTGAAGGAAATCAAGTGCCGCGTAAGTACCCATCTTGTCTGTGAGCTGATCTGGCTGATGGAGGCTGGTCTGGGCATGCAAATAGGCAAGAAGTCGCGTGCTCTTCGAGTCGCCACTCCCCACTAAGCAGCCCAGCTCGGAATCCACTCTAAAGGTGTAGTACTGCGACCTAGAGTTGCCAGGCTTGATCTCACCATGCTCTGGATGACCATCAGGTATGAGGATGACCCTTGGTATCAATACTTTTGGGATGAAAATCCCCGAAATGTAGGCTTTCGGGCGAAGGACAACGAGGTTCTTGCGCCCAATCAATGTTTGAATGCACTGACCTTCATCATAGGCCATGTCCTTGAGGTCTCGGGACTCGAGTATTCTAATGGTTGTACCGGAGTGCAACTCAGTACGTCTAGCTGTAAGTATTCAGTTAAGGTCACGCTGGGGATAACCACACGCCATGTTGGAAAAATGTCACTACACGGCTTACAGTGAACCCGAGGGTTATGATTCCACTCTTAGCACTACCAGGCCACAGGTAGCAAAGCGCGCGAAATGACATACTTATTTTACCGGCCCTACATTGCGGGTAGCTATCGAGTACCACGATCTAGACCTATGCTGTCCAAACCTTAGCGATCATCTCGGTCAAACCTAACACGCCTCAGTCTCGCGTGATACTCTCCAAAGGGAAAACGCACCAATGTCGTTCGTGTTGAACTGGTACACGCCTACCAGAACCCCGACGGTGGTCGCCCTGAGCGTCCAGGCCGCCAGAGGCCCGAGAACAGGGAACTTGCGCTTGTGAAGGTAGTCGACGAGTATGGCATCGAACTGCGCGCGGTAACGTCAGTGGTGTCCAGTCCGAAACGACGCGCGACCCTGCCTACCCCGATGTGACTGTGCATCACGAGCGAGACGCCAAGGAGACCGTCGAGGACGGGGTAAGCCGTGCCCGACGTTGCGAGGGCGGCAGCGGTCACGGGCACTAACGCTGCGGATAGAAGGCGTTCGAATGCCCAGTGATAGGAACCGTGCGTCTTCGAGGGAGGGGGAAAGGTTGTCGGGTCGTTGACGGTTCCCTTGTTGATGACTTGTATAGACTGGGCGACACCTCTCGCTACACCCCACC
>JBBPTU010001760.1:0-10617 GCA_038094295.1 Tylopilus aff. beelii
ACGCGACTGGGGTGTGAACTTTGTGAGCGCGGTGGACATGGGGAATAAAGAGACTCGGTCAGGCTGAGCCCAGGAAACCTTCAACACGGGTTGTCAGCGAGAATGGGTGAAAGGAAGGACGTACAATGAGACTAGGATGGTGGAAGGGTGCCCGAAGGAAAGGAAAACGCTCCAAAGAGTCTTCAACCCCACTGTCACAACCACTCTAGGACGTGACGGGGCGACTCGATAGACGCAAAGTCTAAGAGCGGTCTCAGTGCGACACAAAGTCAGGCCACTGAGAGTGTTGCGAGCAGCACAGAGCTGACTCGGGGATGGGCGCAAAAGCGAGGTAGGCGGACGACGAGGTATGGATCACAGTGTGACAGGGTCTAAATCAAACTCCGATCGCTTCACCGTTGCTAACCAACCACCATGATGACTCACCGCCGGATTGAACCTCCTACATTCCTTCAACATGGTCCTGATGGACCCATCGCATCCTCTCCACACAGCAACCCTCCAGGCCTATCCTCATCTGGGGCACCTCCAGCGTCTCCAGGCAACGTCTCAAGGACCGATGATACGGATATGCGAGCCACCAGGAGAAAGGACGAACGCAAAGTTACCTTTATCTCGAAAAGGAATAATGGTGGCCTCTTCCCTTACCGTAGGAAAAGCACGATGGAAACGTTGGAGTTGCGGTTCGCCGCAAAATTGCTGAGAAGGGGGTTTGGTACCAGTACGAATAGAGATGAATTAGCAAAGGTAGATATCTACGGTTTAACGAAAGTGTCAACCTTATCTTTTCGCAGGGGAGGGACTTGCTTACCATGGGTATAAAACACTTATCGGACGAAGAGTTGCAGCTAGCCATCTTGATGAAGCACGCTGCGTGTGAGACCAGACGCTATCGGGCGTTGGCCTCGGCATGGGAGAAGAAAGAAGCCAACCATTATGCCGAACTTATGGATCGTATCCATAAGCAAGACTGTCGCGAGTACGACGAAAGTCTCAGTGAACAGCATGACGATGCTGTAGACTTCATAGCGTATGTCCATGAAGCCGGTCAGGAAGATGTGTTGTCCCTGGCCACCACCAACTTACAACTCGATGTTCTTGAGAACGAGGCGCGAGAGAGGAAGGCGATGAGAGGTTCCTCTGAGTCCCAGCTCCCCAACAGTCCCCCCTCTAGTGACTCGGATAAAGATAGCGATCAAGATAGCACTGCGGGCGCCAACACAAGTATTGATTGATTAGCAGGTACGTACTGTTTTTGTTTATAACTTATTCCGTACTGGTACTCATTCAAATTGTCTAGTTGTATTACCACGAGAGTCCTATGTAGAAATGCATGGAATGTAGGACGTAGGAACTGTTCTATTATTGCCTTACGATGATGATAAGCGGTCACGCTATTGATTGGTTCCCTTGCACGTTAGTTCCCCCGCACTGTGTGAATTATCGAGTTCGTGAGCTGCTCTTTCCCTCGGCGTGCACCCCGCGTACAAATCCGAGTCCAACTCAACGATCCGAGTCCTGACATGGCGACATGGAACGATCCCAACGCCAATCTTGGAACAGTAAGTCTTTTATCTGCTAGTGAATATTGCTCGCAGTTACTCAGGGACGCCAGCACGATCATCAGCAATCGATACTACGGATTGTGCAGCAACAGCCTCAGGCCGGGCCAGAGCCATTTCTCCACGCGCCCAACTCAATGACATGGCATGAATCCAGCACCGATTGGGAAACAGTATGTCTATCGACACTACACTGCGAACTGATTACCTAGCACAGCCGAAGGGCGGACACCAATACATCCCTCAGCAATTACTAGTGCAGCCCCAGCTTGGGTTGGAGCAACTTCACCGCGCCAACTCCACGTCCAGCTCAACTGCGTGGAATTCTAGTGCCGATCGGGAAAATGTAAGTCTATGATACTATATCGCGTGAATTGATTGCTTAGTGCAGCCGAAGGGGGGACACCGATACATCCCTCAGCAGTCGCTGGCGCAGCCTCAACCCCGGGCCGGGTCGGAGCAACTTCTCCGTACCAGTTCCATGCCAACCGACTCCGAGTCCCGATACGTTCCTCAGCAATCACTAACGCAGCCTCAACCCGGGCCGGGGCAACTTCTCCGGCATGCTGATTCCTTGCCCGGCTCGATAACGCGATCAGTAGTGCGTCTTGTGCGGCCTCAGCCCGAGACCGACTCATGATACATTCCTCAGCAATCGCCGGTGCAGCCTCAACTTGAACCCGGGCCGGGGCAACTTCTCCGGCATGCCGCGGCCGTTTCCTTGTCCGACTCGATAACGCAATCGGTAGCGCCAGTGCGTCTTGTGCTTCTCCGTGCCAGTTCCATGCCAACCGACTCCCGAAACGTTCCTCAGCAATTACTAGCGCAGCCTCAACCCGGGCCGGGGCAACTTCTCCGGCATGCCACCGGCGATTCCGAGTCCTTGTCCGACTCAATAACGCAATCAGTGCGTCTTGTGCGGCCTCAGCCCGAGACCGACTCCTGATACATTCCTCAGCGATTGCTAGTGCAGCCTCAACCCGGGCCGGGGCAACTTCTCCGGCATGCCGATACCTTGTCCGACTCGATAACGCAACCAGTAGCGCCAGTGCGTCTTGTGCAGCCTCAGTCCGAGACCAACTCCCGATATATTCCTCAGCGATCACTAGTGCGGCCTCAACCCAGGCCAGGGCAACTTCTCCGGCGTGCTGATTCCTTGTCAGACTCAATAACACAATCGGTAGTGAGTCTTGTGCAGCCTCAACCTCAGTCCGAGCAACCTTTGAGCACCACAACTACTACATGGAGTGATTCCAGTGCTAGATGGGACTCAGAAACAGTACATCACATTTATCAATTATATTGTCCAAGTTGATCACTTAGCACCCCTGAAGGGACACCAATACATTCCTCAGCAATCATCAGCACATCTTGTGCAGTCTGATTTGGGAAATGTAAGTCTTTGATATATTGTGTAAATTGATTACTTAGTGCAACCAAAGGGGGGACACCAATTCATTCCTCAGCAATTGAATACAGAACTGGTAAATCTTTTCCTGTGTTACATGGATTGATCACTTAGTGCAACCAAAGGGGGGACACCAATTCATTCCTCAGAAATTGAATGCAGAACTGGTAAGTCTTTTCCTGTGTTGCATGGATTAATTACTTAGTGCAACCAAAGGGGGGAAGTTACCACACTCACACCACATCCAGCTTGGCAATGTGGAACTTGGAAGTGGTAAGTTTGTTAGTATGTCATGCATTGATTGCTTACTGTGTGTTAACGCGATAGCGGCTTACTATCTCGCTAATGAGGACAGCGAGAGCTGAGGCAAAGATCCGAAGAGAATACGTGAAGGCAAGGGCAACGACGACGCAAGTATGGCGATTCTGAGCCAGGTTGTTGGTCTCGCTCTCTTCGAGCGGCAGGAGTAAGTTACGCTTTGATTTCGTAGATCTAACTAAAGTACATGGGCGCTGATAGTGGCGCTTTTATACGTAACTATGATGGGGATGGGAAACTACTACCAATGTAAGGAGAATTGATAGGGGGAGGTGGAGCGTCCGAGAAAGTACTAACTACAAGCTCCATCCGAAGGCGATGCGAGCGGAGATGAGGAGATAAGGGAAATGACATACTGCGGACTGCGGAAGGCAGTGAACGCTTCTATAGAGTCCGTATGGCGGTATACAAGATAAGATCAGATCGGGACACAAAAGGAAAGAAGGCGATGCAAAGGAAAACAGGTACCCAGCTACTCCGTGGTTGGGCTTCCCACGTTCGAGTCCCCCATAGGATAGACGAGGTACAGGTCCCGGTCCGAGGTACTAAGGAGTCCTGCTTGAACGAAGGTCTCGGTAGTCCGATCGATGGCGCGATGTAACTCCTGGTATCGCCTCTCGATCTCTTCCCAGCCCGTAACACTGTGCAGCTTCAGCCCACCCAACTTCATCGTGCCTCCAGTTCCAACTCAGAAGTGGTAAGTCTGTTAATGTGTCATGCAAAGTTATTGCTTAGCCCCACCAAAGGGACATGGGTACAGTTCTCAGCAGTCAATGTCATACCTCAGTCAGCAACTGCCCAGGCCTGAGTCATTTGACTCAATGATGCAGGTTGATTCTGGGTCTAGTGCTGGTCACCATCAGTTTCCTGGGCCCCCTAATAACCACTCAATATTCAGAGTGGACACACAATCCTATCAGCCACTGGTAGATGTGGAACTGTCAGGCGTAATGGAACCATCTACTGAGAGAATGTTAATGCAACCACGCATTGCTGAAACACTATTTCCTACAGATGAGACCACAGTCCCATTCAATGCTCCACCCACAACACTCCACCTTCCACCACCTACCTTGAACTCATTGAATGAAACTATGGCCCCCTTCCCTATCATAGAACGACCTCAGACATCACAGGTCCCCATTCCACCACCTGCAAATTCTCAAAACATCCCACCAAGCCTTGTGGAGAGTATCAAGTCCAAAGTCCGGACAGAACTGCGTGTATATTTTCTCCTCAGGAGACCAATTCGAGAACGAAGACTGGACACTGTTTTCCTCTCAGACACTGTCTTAAAAGTTGCTAGTGAATTTATTGAGCCTCCATTTAATCCTAGTAAGTTCTAATATACCAAAATTAGATTATTCTCAGTAAGAATTCAACACAGATGCCTGGGCAGAAAAAGTACTTAAAGGCGATACATTTCGCAAGATAGCCAAGCATGTTTTTGATGACCTCATGGATTCCTTCAAGGCATCTGCAATGCTCACAGTACTCAGTGAATATGACCTTTGGCCATCTCTCACTGCAGGTGCACTGGAACAAAACCTATCTCCACTCTATCACAAATTGTTGCCTAAGGTCAATCCACTGCTTCAAGATTGGAAGTTTGTTGACTTCCCATTCATTGTTTGTCATTCCCATCCTTTCACATCAAACATACTAATGTTTTGAGTTTTTTGATAGAATGAAACAGGTGAATGGGTTCCTGGTGCCTTCAACCACCCTGCAGTTTCTCGAACTTGCCTTGCAGCCACCTGCATTCAAAGGCGTTTCTTTAACCTAATTCCTGATGATTGTACCACCATCGATTCACTACTTGCATTTGTCACAGTTATGCTCCGCTGGGCACTAAGGAGTCTCACCTCACCTAATGACCTCCCCTTTGATGCTGGGGTATATGGATCACATTATGAACAAGCACTCTCTCGCATCAAAGCAATCCGAGCTGGAATGGATAAAAACACATTGGATTGTCTTAACAGGACCACTTCAGACATCCTCAGAAGTGGCAGACAACTCTGTAACCTACATGCTACTACATAGAGAAGTGTAGGTAATACTAGTAATTTGTATACTGATTGACGAGGTGGCAGCGTGACCTTCGCTGCCGCGCTGTCGTCACGACGACACGGTGGGGGAGGGATCGGTGCGGACGCGTCGTCATCATCGACAACGGGTGGTGTGGTGGAGGCTGATCTTCGCTGCCACTGCCGCGCCGTCGTCGCAACGGCACGGTGGGAAAGGGTCGGCGCGGACATCGTCGTCAACGACGAGGTGGTAGTGGTGGTGGAGACGTGGCCTTCACGGAGGCTGATCTTCGCTGCCACTGCCGCGCCGTCGTCGCAACGGCACGGTGGGAAAGGGTCGGCGCGGACATCGTCGTCAACGACGAGGTGGTGGTGGTGGTGGAGACGTGGCATTCGCTGTCTCTGTCGCGCCATCGTCGCGACGACACGGTGGGGTCGGCACAGACACGTCGTCATCATTAACGACGCGGTGATGGTGGTAGGGTCGCCGCTGTTGCTGCGGCGTCGTTATTGGCAACGCGGTGGTGTGATTGCCGGCGGACACGTCGCTGTCGTCGATGACGCGGTGGTGTGGTCAGCACGGACGTGTTGTCGCTAACGACGCGCGCAGTAGTGAAGTTGGTGCGTGCGCGCTGTTGCCGTTGACGATGTGACAGTGGAGGTGTAGTCGTGCCGCGTCACTGTCGCGACGACATGATGTGGGGATGGCTGGAATGAGCCATCGTCGTTGACAACGCCGTGGTAATGGGAGGAGGTTGGTCAGGGCACGTCGTCATCGACGCCGTGGTGGTGAACACGCAAGTCAGGCATTATGTAACTTCGGCATTTACCGACTCGTACCAGGTTGGTCTCCCACGACTTACGGGGGCCAGAAAGCAAGGTGATTTCCCACAACTTTTGGGTCGTCGCCAACTTGAAGTCGTTTCCATCACTGGCATGCCGTGCAACCCAAGTTGCCCTGTCGTTATTCCGATCTTCCTCGCTGCTACTTACCCGCATCCTCGAGTCAGCTGATCGGACCTGCACCTCCTCTCGCCTCCGCCTACCTCGCTTTTGCGCCAATCCCCGAGTCAGCTCTGTGCTACTCGCAACACTCTCAGTGGCCTGACTTTGTGTCGCACTGAGACCGCTCTTAGACTTTGTGTCTATCGAGTCGCCCCGTCACGTCCCAGAGTGGTTGTGACAATGGGGTTGAAGACTCTTTGGAGCGTTTTCCTTTCCTTCGGGCACCCTTCCACCATCCTAGTCTCATCGTACGTCCTTCCTTTCACCCATTCTCGCTGACAACCCGTGTTGAAGGTTTCCTGGACTCAACCTGACTGAGTCTTTTTATTCCTCATGTCCCCCACGCTCACAAAGTTCACAGTCCGTACGGAAGGTTCCCTAAACTCAACTTGGGTCGTTCCATTCCCTCCTACAATACCCTCTCGGCCTGCTTCGCCAGCAATAATGTTGGACCAACGATGGCATAGTTATAAGTATGTTATGATCACGAAACGACAAACGTGTTGAAGATACTCAGTAGTCCTATTACGCGTCCATCAAGCAACCCCTGGAGCGATCCTGTACTGACGGAAGAAGTGAGGCTGTGCGAGTGTCACGGGATACCTGAACGCACTGGCTTGGAGTTGGAGACCCATATGGTCAATGTTGGCAGACGCATCGATGTGAGTGGTACTCACCTCGATTATCTACACGCCATTTTACAATGCGCTCCCCGCACGACCAGAATCCTCCGTCCGCCAGGAAGGCGTTCATCTGACTAACTCGAAAGATTACGACTCGTCGATCGCGCAAACCTCGCCTCGTCAAGTCGAGCTGCACCGTGGACTCCATCACGAAATCGTTTATCCAGACAATCAACAACGCAGCGGGCTTCCCCTGAAGGAATTGCACAAGGCTCTCGGCCGCGGACCGAGCGTGAGTCCAGTGGAGAGATAGGTGAGAGAGGTTGTCGAGATGAAGGAAACCATATGGAGTTGCGTCCTCTGCAGGTCCACCCGTCGATAGATGAAGGTGGGTGATGCGCCTGAAGAAATCGAAATCAGGTAAGAAGATGTAACGCCTGAGTGGTGTCGGGGCTAAAGCGATATACAGGTTCCTGAGGCGCTGCAAGTCATTCAGCGGTTGCAGTAAAGGGTTCTTGGCCACGTTATTGATTTGGTGGAGGGGTGCCAGTATGGATAGAACAGTCAAGTTCTTGCAGAATGTAAGGATCCCCACTATAGTGTTGACGTTAACATATCTCCCCAAGTAGAGATAGACAACGTGTAGAGCAAGCGATGTCTCCTTCACAACCGCAAGGAAGGCTGACGCCCCCTTCTCCGACCGCAGTGGAACCGTATGGTAGATATATGGGGCGAGCCTATCACAGGTGAGTCTCATGTGGGAGCATAATCATACTTTCCACTTACCATTGGTGCGTCCTCTTTGCAACCTGTGCGTAGTTACGGACATCAGTTCGATCTTTGAGGAGCAGGAAGATGGTGCGCTCGATCTCCACCGGAAGGCGAGGATGTTGAAGGCACATATTCACGAAGTAAGAATGGCGATTCACTATGTCCTGCTGTCTATCTTATAATTATGGAAGCTGGGAAGGGACTTGTTGGTACCCTCATTCTTCAGTGGGTCGATTAGCGCTAACCGAAGTTGCCGACGGTCATGACTAGTCGGGACCACGACCCAATACTCAGAAATTACTGTTCAGGGCGCGGCAGGGTTCGGGTCCAAACCCAGTCATCGAGGGCGATGCCCGGAAGGAGTAAGCTCGTGTGCTCTCGGGCGACTGCTCAGGGTGCAGTAGGGTCAGCGGCGACAATAAACTATGCGCCATACCAAACTCGGTAATCTAAGGCAACGTGATTTGTTCCTCACCGCCTTCCCCTCGCTAATTATGAACCGATCACTGGCAATCTGGCGGATTCCTGTCCTCGCTTTCGTTAACCTTGACACACAACCCCAACCTACGATATCTAGTGGGTAACCGGTGGCCTCCTCTGTGTCAGTGCTTACGTGGGAAATAGTATTGGCCAAACTCAATCATACGGCCAGCTGCCTTGGTTGCCCCCTACTTCTAAACGTTGCTTAGATAGCAAGTTCCAATCGCCCAGAACATCCTGCCATGTCAGACTCGCAGCTTTTACCCCGCACTCTAG
The DNA here is from genome assembly GCA_038094295.1 of Tylopilus aff. beelii. Lineage (NCBI taxonomy): Eukaryota > Fungi > Basidiomycota > Agaricomycetes > Boletales > Boletaceae > Tylopilus > Tylopilus aff. beelii. The sequence goes on from JBBPTU010001760.1 coordinate 8,474, forward strand.
ATGCGCAATTAGCATCTTTGCAAGCAGAGGTCCGTCAATTGAAGGCCTCCCAGGATAGTAGCAAAATAAAAGGCGAGGAGTAAGTTCATTCCTAAACACCCGTGAGTGCAAGATTATAGCTTACAATACATATTTCATAGACTCCGCTGGCGCAAGCGTGGACGAGCCATCCGGAGGGTGGTCAGTCTTACTGACAGCGTTATTGATATGTTGGGCGCAGCCGACCGACAGGATACTGGAGGAGCTGTGCGAGGTTTTTCGGCCGAGTACGTACCCAACAACACGCTTCAACCATGTTATGATTATCCTTGTAGGGAGAACAGAGTCTATAGGTGCTACGAAGAACTGAAGAAATGGGTCCCAGAACTGTTTGATTGGATTGGCAACGGAGGTGATGTGTCCCGTCTAGACTCTATCGTTAAACAGGTGCGACTATTCATACGCCATTGACCAATGACGAGTTTAATGATAGCGACTCCCCAGCTCTCCGATGGAGCTGATTGCGCTCGCAGTGACGACGCGAACCGCTTGAAGACATCTATCATCTCTTTAATTGGGGGGCATTCCAATGCCGCCAACCCCCCGCTGAACCCCTTGGAGAAATTTGGTCGTGGATTTCATCACGATACTACGGCAAGACTTCTTTGTCCGGTCGAATACAACTGGGACTCTGCCGAGTAAGTATATTTACTAACCACTCACTATCCTTATGCTGATTTGAGGATACGACCCTCTATCCAGGCAACGCAAAAAGATTAAAGATTGGCATCCTGATTATGTTGTGACGGCAAACTCTTGGCCTCGGTTCTTATACGAGGATGATGAACGCGATCCAACCGATCTCGTGCAAGGTCTTTTCAAAGGAAGTCTTCTGGTCAAAGTGGGTGCTTCTCGAACTCCAGGAACAACCACACTTATGGTTCGGTTTCGTAGTCGTTTAAACTGATCTTCACGTCACCGACATCTGTTGATGAGGACCCATCCCTAGAGTTATCAAATAGATCTTCCAGGCCCCGCCGAGGGGAAAGACGCACACGCGCTCACGTTGCTCAACTACTCAAGATGCAGAAAGTGACCCCACGTGCTATTGCGTACGTGGCTGTACAGGTATATTTGGTCTCACATCGGTGAGAGAGGCTGATGACAGTAGATTCGATTTGCTCTTTCAAGCTGTGGAACTTGGAGGCTCCGGGATGAACTATTCGACTACGCTTTGTTCTACAATAACATCATCCAGTGGTTTGAAGAGACAAACGGACCCGAGGAGAAGGCTTTTGTTGATGATTTGACCTTGTGGTGGAACCGGTATGTACACACCCTTCGATGGTGTATTAATACTCACTTGTGTTCGCAGAAAGATATTCGGGCCAAGGGCTGTTCTACAGTATCAGCCCCCGGCCTCGGAAAACGCCTCGGTGGCTGCCTCTTTCAAGAGACGTCGCACTAATAATTCTGCAGCAACCGGTCAAACGGCAGCTGACAACTCAGCAACTAACGGGACAGCATAGAACTGTAGGCATTAAACAACAAGCTGTTAAGGGGCAGGACAACGGAGGGGGTATATTGGTGACGTAGTATGATATGGGGTATGAGGCTGAGTATGTTCGTACCCAACTCAATATAAGAATCACCTTGTGAGACATAAGAACGAAGATGACGATTCTGGAGAATTTGAATGAAGATTTTGCCTGCCCGACTATGACTATCTGCTGAGCATTGTCATCCAGACCATTGCTGTTTCTTTGTTTGAATATCGAAAAGATTTGTCGACCTAAAGATCCACTGTCATATAAATAATAGTTTGTAGCATTTTCCAGTGAGGTATTGGTGTACACTGTCGAGAACAATGTAAGGTCTGCACCAGTAGGAACTTACTTTGATGCTTTTCAGATGTCCGCTCTACTTGCTATATTTATCAACCATTGTAAGTTTATATATATATTCACAATAGAACCTAGCCTTATAAGCCAGAAATTAAATATACAGCATTGCAAGATGTGGGATTGAAACACACATTCCGCATGTCTCCCTTATATCTAGTATTTATCAGTCCTTATAAGCCATATATGTCTGTACTATGGGACCTAGCCTTATAACTATAGATACATGTCAACAAGATATATAATGCTAACAATTAATACTTA
>JBBPTU010001761.1:0-10609 GCA_038094295.1 Tylopilus aff. beelii
GATACATCTCATCTCATGCTACTTTCCAGGCAAAATCATGACGATAATGGAGCAATGGGTATTCGTTTTCTTTCTTGGCGCTGCCGAATGTGAGTCTCGTGCTTCTTGGCTTTAGAAAAGCCGGATTATGATTTTACCTGTAGTCGTGATGATCCTCCGTGTCTGGGTAATGTACAATCGATCGAAGCTGGTTCTCAACGTTCTCCTCGCATTTTTCTGCCTGGAGATGATCCTAATCATAGCCACTGAAGCTAGATTCAGCAACGCGGGTAAAATGATGGGTACGTGGCTTTTCATCGAGAAAAACTACACCAACCCGAATGGTCGACCCTCGCACAGAACTCACGATTCCGATCCTCAACTTGCCGATTTGTGATTGGTATCAATATACGTATTCCGCTACGTTGTCGATGGCGGCAAACGTCATACAAATGATGTATGGCGCGCTGCTGTGCATCCTCGCGATCGCCCGCTTCTTGGTGCAGTCCGTTCGGATGTATCGCGCGACGAAGCAATGGCAGATCAACCGGTACATGACACTGTTTGCAAAGCATGGCATCCTTTATTTCCTCGGGTACGTCGCCCCGCCCTCCGCTGCCGTTCGAGCTCACGACGACGCGCCGTCACGACAGCATCTTCTTCATCAGCCTGTTCTCCTTGTTGCCCAGCGTCGGGAATTTCCCGACGGGCGGATGGCAACTCACGCTGTTGAATACCCTGGAGTACGTCCCCGCGTTCACATTGACGCCACGGCTCGTGTTGAGCGTTCGGGCGCTGTATGCGCGGGACGTTCGGGTCGTGGGGAGCGGGATCGATACTGGGTTTGGTTTGTCGTCGGGCCGCGGTGGGTGCGAGACGGCGATCATGTTCGCGGACGTCGAGCTTGAGGGGAGGGATCGTGAGGCTGTCGAGCCTGAGGAGGTCCCACGGGACTCGGAGGGCGGGACCGTGCGGCGCGTGGGTGGTCACGCGTCCGGGTCTGGTGGGTTCTAGTCGTGTGGATGCTTCGAGTTCCATGGTAGGTACTCGCGGTGTTTCCTTTGACGGTTTGCCCTGCTTCTGTGCTGCACGTGCGCGTCGTATGTAAAAGAGAATTATTTATTTCACGCTGGTAAAGCGATGGGGTACTGCTTGAGTGATTCCCTGCCCAATGACCCTCGAACGAACATTGGGTCCCTCTGAACGTCCGCGAGTACTAGCAGAGGACGGGTAAGGCCGTCAGGCCTCTTGATCATGTCGAGGCTAATTATTCCTCGCCGGGGCACATGTACGTTCTCGAGCGAATTCATGTTTCGCCGGCGTTCGACAAGACCTACTTGGACACGACGAACTCCACATGCTTCGGGAGAGAAATGCACTCTACGATGATGGTGCTGCCATCGTCGAGTGACCACTCGTCGATCGCGTCAAACAAGCCGACGGCCTCAGGCCCGCGTGCACCGAACGCGACTCTGCCATAGAGCAAGGAATTGCAAGACCACCTCGCGGACGATTCGATTATGCGACCCAAAGTACACACGTCACTCCCCAGAAAAGTCCAAAATATCAAAGATTGCCGACGACATTCGCCCGACCTTTTGGCACGATGGTACGTTGCACGATCCAGAGCTGGGTCAGCCAGACGTCGCGACAATCGATGAATCCAAACGTACGATAGTGGAGCGCTCAATCGTCACGATTCGGCTTGCGACAGATGCGATTCTTTAGCTGTCGCGTCGGTGAGTGGGCGTTTGTCGTGCCGATCTTAATCCAGACTTACACTTCTTCCGTAGCATTTGTCGATATCTGAGGTAGCATCCTCGGATGGGACTTCACGCGACAAGTTCTCAGCTGGCAAGGCACTGACAATAGACAATACAGCCAAGCGGGAAAGAACAGAAAAGAGAGAGAGGTGCATCATGTTCGTGATTAGGGGGAGGGATCGAAGAGTGTAAGTGAGCCCGAGTGCTTGGGCTGAGAGTTGTCGATACTAACCGCATTTATACCTAAGAAGGTGATGGCGCATTCTCTGGACCACCCGCGTGGATACCCTTACCGTGTGTCATTGAAGTGACTTCTGCGTACTGACAGTCAGTAAGTTATGCCCCTGCCGAAGACGTGACGGCACTGACAGCACTAGCAATTTTAACTGCGTCCGAGTCACCCAAATCGACATAGCCATACTAGTAGTAAGTTGATTCTTGCCCTCACATTACCCTATCCTGTAACTTGGGCAGTGCCCGACGCACAAGATGAGAGGAACATGGGCTGCCAACGAGCAGTGCGAAAGGACGTCCGGATGCTCTAAACAAACGAAACAAGCCAAGTTCAAGTATGGTTCGATCATACACGAGAAATGCTTACCAGCCCATTCATTACCATCACGAGCGACGGCCGTTCCGAGTCGTTGTTTTTAGCAGGACGAAAGAAATTGACGAAACGTCAGACAACCTGAACGGAAAGTTGTAGCGATCAGGGACAGCTTACTAACTCTGGTCGCGACACTACCGAGCTCTGGTATCTTGCTGGTCAGGTGCGATAGTGTGATGGTGCACGGGTGTCGACTAAAAGGTAGCTGATCGAGCGCTGATCCACGGGATTGATGCCTCCGAGATCGAATCCGCCCTGTGTCAATGCAGCGTCATCCATCTGTGGAACGAAATATGATTTGCAAACGGAAAACGTGGTTGGACGCTGGGGGACGGGACGCGAGACTAGTACTTGTCCTCCCGCTGAGTAAACTGCCACCTGCCGAGGTCACAACTTGGAAAGACCTCAACAGGTCATCCAGTGTTTACGAGGGTCCATGGTGTGCCAGGTTCGGCGACGGCACTCGTACGGGACTTCTTGGGCCTGGTCAGGGTAGTCTGGGGCCCGGACTTGGATATACTTGAGACTTCATTACGAGAGAACCAGCATGAAAAGTAGTAGGTAGGAGGGCATACTGGTATTAGCTCATTGTCACTGTCACTGCTTGGCACGCGTTGCCACCCCCAGCCTAGTGGCTCCAGCCTTGACCAAAACGAGAACTGTCGTCGAAGTTCCTCCGACTCGCAACACTGCAGGAACTCGTACATATAGTAAGTGAAGCATGTTCATCCGAGACACTACAGTCTACAGCACGTCCAGCGTACGTACGTTGCCTAGGATATAATCTAGCGAAACGTCATCGCGGAATCGCACCTTGATCAAGCAGTCCGCCGCAACCCGCTTGTAATCTGGCGTCCCACGTCGTCCCGTTCCCGTCGGCGTCACCAAGAGGGCACCGAATGGTTGTCGAAGATGGGCGACGAATCTTCGTATGCGCATCTCCTGGTTCACAGGTACGTCCGGAACCATGTGTACAGATCGGGGGGACATTAGGTTGAGTGTAGAAACCAATGAGGAATTGTCGTCGAGTTCCTCGGAGTCCTCGTCATTGTCTCTGTCCGGTGAGAATGGTGGCGCAACGAATGCATTGCTGTGCGTATCTGCAGGCTCCAAGAGTGCGTCTAACCACGGGTGAATGAGATATAGTGGTTTCATACGAGCGAGATCATGTATTGTTTCAATTTTTACTGTCCCGAAGGCCAAGGTTTCTGCAATGTAAACATGTCCTGAGCGTGTTCGATAAGATGAAACTGCGGGAAGTAGGAAGGACATGCAAGGAAGTTTCATCCGACTTGCAACGAACCAAGGCGCTGGGAGTTCGCTGAGACGGTCACATAGAGCTGAAGCTATTTCAAGGTCGAATAGTGGAGAGTGCGATGTAGTAACGATGGTTTCCATCTCGGCTGCGGGAATGGGTAGCGGGAGGTGTGACATTGCTGGTCCATTGAATACCGTGATATGGGCAGGAAGGAAGCTGTTAAAGCTACCCGATTCCCCTGTCCATGCTAAGATGCTCACTTCTCCAGATCCAGTTAGAACGTGCGCCAACAGACGTCCCAGAGAAGGGCCTTCCCCTTCCCCATATATGATCGGAAAGCCAGCAACTGAAAAAATGCCCAGTAACGAGTATGCAGCGTCTTCCACCCGCGTCGTGTGCCGCATGGAAGCAAGTTGCAATTTCTCCCGAATGTTTGTCAACCCCGGCTGAAGAGCCACGAGTTGCTCCGCAGGCACTCCCGTCACTTCTTTCATCTCTGAAATGATTTCCATGCATTCCTTGTGGTTCGGAAAGTGGAGACCGAGGTAGAGGGTCCAATCCTCGGTGTAGAAATGGATCACCTTCGATGCGATGTATTCTTGAAGGGTCCAGGCGCGGGTGTTCCAAATGCTCTTCACGAGAGCGCCGAGCTGCGACCATGAGTGAACCCCGCGAAGGAAAACGATTGTCAGGGCGGAGCACCGGTACCACTTGAACATAGCCACCAAGGCTTCTTGAAGCACGGAATTATCGGATTTATTAATACAGCATGTATCGGACCACGCCCATTTGAATCCGGCATCCCGAACAATCTTGCAGAATGTTTGGAGCTTGTCGTGAGCCGGAGATTGTTCTAAGTGGTACACGGTTGTCTGCAGGACCAACTGGAATAGTGGTTCGTTCATTTCCCACTTGTGAGATAGCATCGCATAGCGGAAGTACTGTCGCACTTCACGCTTGATACGGACATAGTCGACCCGAGTCGTCATAGACGATACAAGTTCGCTGAAGATCGGTAAGGATTCGAACGAGGATGCTTGCATTACTCCATCGTGAAGTAGACCAGTGGTCGTGTTTATCATTACGCGAGGAGAATGACGTATTGCCTGCTGGACAATTTCTTGAATTGTCGCTCGTGTGCTTGATGGGCTGATATACCGGCTACCGTATTCTATCAGATAATGTAAGCAAGCCATCCTTAACATGGTAACAAGACCCACGCTGTATGTCTGGGTCAGGTGACTGCGCTATTACGGAGAGCATTCTTTCGAATATATTAATTGCCTCATTGTACTCTCCCCTCTTTTGTAAAGCCGCATGTTTAACCTCGTAGCCCCATGGTGAGGAAGGTTTAAGCCTGATAGCCTGATATAATACGTCAACGAGAGTGACTTGCAAGAGTGAGTGGTGATATGCCTTATCTGCATCCTCCACGGCTTGTTGCAATTTGCCCATCGCTAGAAGCATCTTGCTTCGCTTGATAAGGATCCTTTCTAAGAAGGGGGGATCAAGGGACAACACGGTCGTATACAGAGAAATGGCCTCATTATGTCGCTGGCCAGCCGCTGCTATGTCTCCAAGATTTGTTAACTTTTCAGAGGAACGCTGCGTAAAGTCTAGTAGAAATATTACATGATAGGAATAACGTCACAGAACATACAACGTACCAAGAAACCATTCCTCATCCCCCCCCAATTTCTTTGTCTGGAGGAAACACTCAACTGCGTCCTCAGTGTGATCCGCTACATCTAAGGCTTCACACAAACACTTTCGAATCATAGGACCCAGATGCTCGAATTTCCAACCAGATATCTGTTTAGAGATTGAGCAATTTGAATAGGTACACTGGTTCTATATAGATCTATGAAGGGGCTTACTAGTGAGATCACGAGCAACGATCGACTGGTCTCATGCTGCATTCGGTTTCGTGCATGTTCGAATGATCTTATTGCACCGTCGTAGTCATTGCGCCTCATGCATGAGAATCCAGTAAGGAGATGCATATGTGCCTGCTGAAAGTGTTAGCAACAACGCTAACGTATATCAGGTAGCCATGAGCGCGCCTGGACAACATAGCATGTAACGTTGAAGGGGATTGTTGCGATGAGATTGTCTACACGCGATATCGCATCGGACTGTTCTCCAGCTATAAACACAATGATAGCCTGAATGATATCAACAAACAAGTAGTGTTAGAGACGAAATGATGCAGACCTTGATGAGAAAGAGAAAACAAGCATAAGTCGGATTGGCCATTGACGCGATGTCACAGGCTTGATATGCTTTGTCCCTTTGTCCCATGCCGATAAGCGCTATACTTTTTGCGACGTAACCGAAAATCGATGGCCGGATTTCGATGGACTTGAAGCAGACTGCATCAGCGTGAGTGAAGATAGGTGAGAAAACGAAACCTTTTCAGCATCCACGAGAGCTTCATCATACTCTTGCAAACGGGCGCACACGAAAGAACGATAGGCGAGTACCTCATGGACTTGATGTGGGAGTGCGTTTGAGGCACTAGTCAATAATGCTTGGACTTCGGTAAGTTTGTCGCACTTCCAGAATTCGAGGGTAGTATTGTCGAGCCGGAAGTCTGGCTCCCGGAACATGGGGTATGAGAACGAATCCTATGCGAAGCACGGCAGAAGACTAATCAAAGAAGGTGGCACCCAAAGATTCACGCTACTTGCCTCGATCGTCGATTCCTCCTAGAGCACGTAAAAAATGAATCAGTGTACAATGACAAAGTAATCGAATCCTACCGGAGCAGGATCAGGCGGATTTTTATCTGTTGGGCACTGCTTGCCCTGCTGTCGTCCCTCATGAATAGAAGCCTGAAATTTTAATTAAATATAATGACATCCAACAATGCATGGTGCCTACATTGATGTCGGTTATACTCTCAATGATAATATTCCCATCCGTGTCACCGGTTGCGAGAAAGTTATCATCGAATGAGATAGAAATTGAATTTATGTCCCGAGGGCGTTCGACAAAACCAACTTGATTGTGCGTAAACATATCCCAGAACGTGACAACACACCCGGAAGAGCATGCGATGAATTTCTTGTGCTTTGGTAGGGCAAAGCACGAGGAACTGTCGATATCAAGAATGAACCATTCCGAAATAGTTGATCCCGTGGACGAATCTACTTCCATAATTTTGTTGTTTGAAACGACAAAGATGTCATCGCTCAACCAGTGCATGCCAGTTTTGATAGATGGGATGACTACCACCACATCAATGGTCATGAGTAAACGGCCATTGCTACTGTCATAGACTCGAACAGATTTTTGAGTGACTGTCGCGATTCGGTCGCCATGCGGCGAGTATTTTGCTGCGACTGGTTCGGATTCATGCTGGTATTCTTGTTCTTGTTCTTGTTCATTAATGTCCCAGACGATGACTTTCTTATTGTCCGATGCAGAGACGAGCCGCGCGGAGTCAGGCGAGAAGTTGACGTCCAAGGTAACTGTTGGCGAATCCTCCTCGTGCGAGAAAACCTGTCTGTGTGTCTTTGCATCCCACACAATCACGTCACCCCACCGCGTGCCTGCTGCGATTAAGCGGTCATCGTCCGACACGTCGAGGCACATGACACTCCTAGCTCCTATTTTTGTGAGCTGCATACCGTCTCCTAACCCCCACATTCGAACCCCTTCCTCGTTGCCGCTTGCGAGATACTTCCCATTTGGCGAGAAAGTTAACGGGTGTAGTCCCCAACCACCATCGAGTTCAAGGCGGTCTTGTCCAATATTCAATAGTTAGTATATCAAGCTGCGTCGTCCTGTCATTACGCACCCATGGTCCTGGATATAGAACAGACGTAGCAACGCAATGGTGGTAGTCAATAGTAAAGGTGGGGCCTGTTCTCCGCGCTGCATGCACGTTGAAAATATATATAGTAGAGCGCACGCGCTCTATCACCTCCATCAGGAAAATGGGCAGCACCGGCATGCCAAGGGGTCGACCTATCGACCAATATTGACCAATTAGAACCGAGAGACCTATCATTCACTCTCCGCCCGGCTATGACCGAGGCGCGACCTTTTGGAGTCACCTGACGCTCGCACAGAACTCTCGATTCTGATCCTCAACTTGCCGATTTGTGATTGGTATCAATATACGTATTCCGCCACGTCGTCGATGGCGGCTAACGTCATATAAATGATTTATGGCGTGCTGCTATGCATCCTCGCGATCGCCCGCTTCCTGCCAGTGGTGCAGTCGGTTCGGGTGTATTGCCCGACGAAGCAATGGCAAATCAAACGGTACATGACCCTGTTTACAAAGCAGGGCATCCTCTATTTCCTCGGGTACGTCGATCTGCCTTCCGCTGCCCTCCGAGCTCACGATGACGCGCCAAAGCATCTTCTTCATCAGCCTGTTCTCCTTGTTGCCCGGCGTCGGGAATTTCCCGACGGGGGGATGGCAGCTCACGCTGTTGAATACCCTAGAGTACGTCCACGCGTTCACCTTGACGCCAAGGCTCGTGTCGAGCGTTCGGGCGTTGTATGCGCGGGACGTTCGGGTCGGTGGGAGCGGGATCGATACTGGGTTTGGTTTGTCGTCGGGCCGTGGTGGGTGCGAGACGGCGATCATGTTCGCGGACGTCGAGCTTGAGGGGAGGGACCGCGAGGCCATCGAGCCTGAGGAGGTCCCGCGGGACTCGGAGGGCGGGACTGTGCGTCGCGTGGGTGGTTTCTAGCCAGGTGGATGGTTCTTCATTCTATGGTAGGTGCTCGCGGTGTTTCCTTTGAGGGTTTGCCCTGCTTTCAGGTTTGTGTTGCGCGCGCACGTCGTATGTAAAAGAGAATTATTTATTTCACGCTGGTAAGACGATGGGGTACTGGTTGCGTGATTTCCTGCCCAATGACCCTCGAACGAACATTGGGTCCCTCTGAACGTCCGCGAGTACTAGCAGAGGACGAGTAAGGCCGTCAGGCCTCTTGATCATGTCGAGGCTAATTACTCCTCGCTGGGGTGCATGTACTTCTCGATCGAATTCATGTTTCGCGGACGTTCGACAAGACCTATTTGGATACGACGAACTCCCCATGCTTCGGGAGAGAAATGCACTCTGCGATGATGGTGCTGCCATCGTCGAGTGGCCACTCGTCGATCGCGTCAAACAAGCCAACGACCTCAGGCTCGCATGCACCGAACGCAACTCTGCCATAGAGCAAGGAATCGCAAGACCACCTCGCGGACGATTCGATTATGCGACCCAAAGTACACACGTCCATCGGCATACGTCACTTCCCAGAAAAGTCCAAAATATCAAAGATTGCCGACGATATTCAAGTTCGCCCGACCTTTTGGCACGATGGTACGTTGCACGATCCAGAGCTGGGTCAGCCAGACGTCGCGACGATCGATGGATCCAAACGTACGATCGGGGGGCGCTCAATCGTCACTATTCGGCTTGCGACAGATGCGATTCTTCAGCTGTCGCGTCGGCGAGTGGGCGTTTGTCATGCCGATCTTGGTCCAAACTTACACTTCTTCCGTAGCAAATTTTGTCGGCATCCGAGGTAGCATCCTCAGATGGGACTTCGCGCGACACGTTCTCAGCCGGCAAGGCGCCGACGACGGACAGCACAGCCAGGCCGAAAAGCACAGCAAAGAGAGAGAAGCGCATCGTGTTCGAGATTCGGATGGGGGATCGAAGGGCGCAAGTGTGCTTTGTCCAAGAACCCGTCGATACGCGCCGTATTTATACCTACGATGTCGTGACTGACAAGCAGGAGAAGGAGTATTCTCCGGGCCACCCGCGTGGATACTTCCACCGTGTATCACTGAAGTGGCTTCTGCGTACTCAGGCTGACAGTCAGCAAGTTATGCCACCGCAGAAGACGTGATGGTACTGACAGCACTAGTAATTCTAGCTGCGTCACTCTGATCGATATAACCATGATAAGTTGATTCTTGCCCTCACACTATCCTATCCTGTAACTTGGGCAGTGCCTGACGCACAAGATGACAGGAACGCGGGGTTTCCAACGAGCAGTGTGAAATGGCACCCGGGTACTCTAAATGAAACGAAACAAGCCAAGTTCAAGTACTGTTCTATCATACTAGTACACGGGAGATGCTTACCAAGCCGCAGATTACCATCGATATCGTCGATGAATCATCCATCAACTTGAATGCGTCACGAGCGACGGACGTTTCTCTTTGTGGGATGAAAGAAGATGACGAAACGTACGAGCTAGACGAGATACTCAGCGCCCACACGAGAGCGTAGAACGCCAAGGTAAGAAAAGGTGAAACTTACTAGTACGTGACTGTAGCCCCTGTGTGTACTGGACGAGTGCGAAGTGATACAGTGCTAAACTGCAACGTCAACGGAAGCCATTGTTGTACAAACCAGAACGTGTAGTCAATAATGCAGTGAAAGCACCGCTGGTGTCACAATAACCTGACCTGATTCACATGCTGCGACTATCTGTTCACAAGGGTACCAAGCGGGTGTGATTCGAGAGGTTTATTCGTACACAAAGTAATGTGGGTAGTGGATTAGACGTATTGTAGACAACGTTGTATACGAAAATGGGAAAGTGGTGCGCCTGAGAAGATGAGAGAACAAAGTACGCGTGCAGAAACGACAGAAACAATTAGGACCATTTAAACACCAGAACCAGAAGCAGCAGGGGTTCCACGACGACGCTTTGCACTCGACTCTGGAGTAGGGCTTGCCGCACGCTTCGAACTGCCAGTGCGCAGCACCCCCTTCGACCTCTCCATGATGTCGTGAGAGGCCTGTAGCTGGCCTGTCCTGAACGTTATCTGGTGCTGTGTCTCATTTCCGGAGGTCAGTGGAAGATCCAGAATACCTCCATCGTCGATGGGCCAGACTTCCTCGTCCAAAGCCTTCCTGGTCGTGTCGACGAACCAAGTAGATGACTGGAGACGATCGATGGCTGCATCGTAGGCAGCAATAGTATGCCACAATAGATATAGTTCCGGCCGTGAGGGGTCAGGCCCAACTTGTACCCTCT
>JBBPTU010001762.1:0-10609 GCA_038094295.1 Tylopilus aff. beelii
CATAGTCCCCGTATTCCCATGGCCCAAGGAGCCGTTCGCCCGTTTCGCGCGACCAGATGCAGGCAGTGTGGTCATTTGACCCTGTCGCGATCTTCGACCTGTCCGGCGAGATGTCCATTCCCCACACTGATTTGCTGTGTCCTTTCCACTCTCTCACCTTCTCGTCCGTCTCCGCATTCCACACTTGCACCCAGCCTTGCTTCGTTCCAGTCACGATCCACTTGCCGTCCTGTGACACCGCCACACTGGAAATGCCCCTCTCCATATTCATGGCTGTCTCCACCTCGCTGCCATCATCCACTCGCCAACATCGAATGATACCCCTCCCTTCGCAGCTCAAGACATGCTCACCATCAGGGAAGAATGCGACCGCATACGTGTCCGTCTCAACATCGATTTCGACTGATCGCTCTTTTGTAGGTCCCACCCAAAACTTACCGTCCTTCCGTCCCCATGAGTCGGAGGACATAGTTGGTTGGATATTGGATCGAAGGGTACGTGCGTGGTCGCTCACAGCAAGCCTTTATATCGCCCTTCGCACGTGGTTTGTTATCAATCCAGTCAACTCCCAGGGTCATCTCGCTTTCGGCGCTTGTTCTCGCACCGTCCACTTTATGAACTGTATCACGATGTCAAATACAATCTCACTCGGGGCGGCTGGATTCAGACAGCAATCACAATATATCGCTCACCCTTGTACCCTCCCCAATCTCTCCATCGACATCGAGTGGGTCAGAGGTTGTTCTGTACTACTCGTTTACAGTGGACCATGCTCGCAGCTCCGTTAGCAGTCACTTGGTTCACTTCAGCTTCGTTATTTCCCCACTTCGCTAGATGTCCTTGAAAGCGGCCACGGCCTGATGTGCACTCGTGGTCTCTCTGGCTTTACACCTACACTACGCCCCGGCTACCAATCATGATCCACTGGCACTTACTTCTGCCACACCGCCATATCGAATGTTCACCGTTCTCGATATTGTCAATATTTACAGATAATTCAAGTGTGAAATGTCTCATGGAGCGATCATTTTTCACCATTGTTGCTTCTTCGAAGCATCTTGGAACTGTTCCAGGAGCGTCAGCATGGCGAGGGCCACGAGCGTGATGGCGGCATTTCATTTGGTGCCAGGCCTGGCCGCTCGCCCTTGACGCCTTCTGCCCCATGGCCGTTCGAACGGCCCCAACACGGGCGCAATCGTTCTCTGTCGACACTATCTGCTCGCCCTCGACACTTCCCGCCCCCTGGTCATTTGAATGGCGTCGACATGGGCGCGTTCGCTCCTTATCGACGCCTTCCACTCGCCACCCGCACCCGAGCGATACCCGCACCCGGGACCCGTGCGGGTGCCTCCCACCCGTGCCATCCCTAACCACGACGACAGCGACATCGCGATGATCGAGATCGCCGCAACGTCACTGGTCGCTCGGCCCAGCTGATGCCCGCTGAATGTCCCCTCATCGAGTTGAGCGCTACGGCTCCCTCGACGCCCATTGCATTAAGTCGATGTCTCCGGAAACACGAAAGCGTTGGGGGATCATAGATCGATGTACTGGCACAGTGAAGACGAATTTTTCTGTCGAAGATGAGGCAGCGGCAGGTGATGGGTCGGATTCGGAATGATAGACCCAGTAGTACACTCAACTGACATATTTGATGGCGTGGAATTTTCAGTGTCTAATTCAGTGAACATTTGCATGACTGGAGCAAGTCATCAATGAACTGAATACTCTCAACAGCGTTATCAGTAGAAATTATAATGAATCTTCAGGCATCAGTTGAAAATAATCTGATGATCAGCATAGTTACTTCCCACAGTGCAGGATGGTATCATACTAGTACCCGATTCCGTTTCGGCGAAACGGCAGACTCAAACGATCAGGGTCGTAGGATTAGAGTCTGCCTACAACATATAGCCTAGCCTCTCTACTCCTGAAAAGTGTACACCTTCCATTCTGACCGGCACCTGCTTGGGAGCTCCAGAGGCCATCGGCTTCGCATTCGGATGGCTGGTTCCCTTGCTGCAGACAAGCAGTTTCAGTCTAACAAAACTACGCTTCAGTGAAGTACGGCGCGAAGGGGAAATGGACATACTCGACTCGAAGCTTCCTTGCTGCGCACGAAGTGAGTCGATCGTATGCTCGAATGTGGCTAACTTGGTATGCAAGTCTTGAACGGTTTCCTCGAGACTTCCTATGGTACGTATAGTAGACGCGGAAAATAACTGTCACTTAGAGTAATGCTAATTTCAATTACAACAAACATACTCGAGCTTGCTTCCAGAGCGCGAATATCTGACCGGAGGGCCTTGATGGTCTTGTTTTGCCCTCCAGCCGTACGTTGACATGTAGCGAGCTCTTTGTGCAATTGCTGGTTCGACTGCTCGAGATGTACGATTTTGCTATCTAGTGCATATGAATGGCAGTAAAGTAATGATCATTGAGGAGACGCACTCAAGCTTTCTTTCTGTGCACGAAGTGAGCCGACCGCTTCACCGAGGGAATCCTCTTTCTGATCAGCAGTACGCTTAGAGGCAGGAAATTGGTTGCACAGGTCTTGCACGACTTTCTCAAGATTTCCTATTTATCGGTGAGGGGAGTGTCAGCAGGGTTTACGGCAAACGTACTTGAATTAGTCTCCTGCTCCGAGAGGTCCGTACGCAGTAACTTGATCGTCTCACTTTGCTCGCTCGCAGCCTGTCGGAGGTGTTGGATTGTCTGCTCAAGCTGAGGATTTTTGTTGCCTGGTGTTCACGAACGAAGCGATGATTATCAAAGCAACAGACGCACTCGAGCATTCTTCCCATGCACGAAGTGAGTGGGTTGATCGATTTACTGAGGAATCCTTTTCCTGATTGGCGGTTTGCTTAGGGGTGGGTTGGTCTTGCGCGGTTTTCTCGAAATTCCCTAATCCCACGTGAGAAAAGCCTCGGCCAAGGTTTATGATGAACGTACTTGTGTTTGTTTCCCGTGCTGAGAGGGGAGCGTGCAATGACTTGGTCGTCTCGCTGTGCGCCTGTTGAAACTTGGAAACCTCCTCGCGGAACTTTCCAGTGGTGTTGGCGGGCTGAACGACGCTGCTGCCTAGTAACAGTAACCATCGACGACGACAATGGGGGTGGAATTGGAGTACTCCTGCGTACCTGGGAACTGATCAGATGAACGTGAATCATTCGCATCAACGAGGTAGGACAGGGGTAGCATGTCACAGAGACTGTGAAGAGTGATTTTGGTGACTCCACAGACTGCGAAGTGAACTGTGTTGGATAGAGCAAAAGACCTAACCGGATAAGAGTTCTCAAAGACACCGATTTGCTGGTATGTCGATGTATCCCAAAATGAAATTGTTGAATCGACCAAGGCTGCGATGAAGGTGCCATTGTTCGCCTGGCCTAAATGACCAACACTCTGACAGGCCCGACCACCACGGATAGCCCACGCTGAGAGTGTTATGCCAGTAGACGTGTCGAGAGCGCAGATATACCCATCGTGAGTTAGAATGAAAAGTCGTTTGGTATCTCTTCCCCAAGCAAGGGGATAGTTACGGGCCGAGCTGACTTGGATTGTGGTGCCGAAGAGAATGCGGCCCTCTGTGGCGTCGTAGACCTGGACAGAGTTGTCCCACGTGGCTATCGCGACGAGTCGCCCATCGGCGTCGGGTGAAATTCTGGCAAACTCCACCGAGTGCCCATGTTCCTACGGCCCAAGAAGCCGTTCGCCAGACAGCGACCAGACGCTGGCAGTTCTGTCATACGACCCCATCGCGATTTTCGACCCGTCTGGCGAAATGTCCACCGCCCACACCGGGCCGCTGTGTGCTTCCCACTCCCTCGCTTTCTCGTCCGTCGGCATATTCCACACCTGCACCTCGCCTTGCCACGTTCCAATGACGATCCACTTGCCGTCTTGCGACACCGCCATGCTCAGAACACCCCTCTTCCTACTCATGGCTGTCTTCACCTCCCTGCCATCGTTCACCCGCCAACGTTGAATGACATCCCTCTCTCCACGGCCTAAGACATACTCCCCAATGTCCCCATCGGGGAGGAGCAAGACCGCATATATGTTCGTCCCAACATTGATTTCGACTGGTCGCTTTTTCGTGGGTCCCATCAACAACTTACCGTTTTTTCGTCGCCTTGGGTTGGAGGGCATGCTTGGTTGGGTATCTGATCTACGTAGGTCGCTCACTGCAAGCTCTTATATCGCCCGTAACACGTGGTTTGTTATCGATCCAGTTCACAACTCCCAGGCTCATCCCGCCCTCGGCGCTTGTCCTTGCACCCTCAACCTTGCTTGCTATGACACCTATCTCAATGTCTTAGGATATAATCTTTCTCGGAGCAGCTGGATTCGGACAGCAACGACAAATCTATGACCCACCCTGATAGCTTCCTCCACCGGCGTCGAGGTTAGAGGTCGTTCTCTACTCGTTTACGATGAGTCACTACCTGTTAGTTGTCACCTGCTTCATGTCGGCTTCAGGCACCCCCAATTTTACAGATGGTTGCTTTATAGCGTTTTACCTTTGCTGATCTCGGGACCGAGACCAATATATAAGTGATAGAGTGGACCGCACATCATGTTCTCCCATTACTTCTCTGTGATTACAGTTCTTACCCGTTGTTTTGCTTTTGGTCAACGTGTCTTCTACTCCAGGAAAGATCCAAACCAACTAACTCCCACTGCAGACTTCCACCCGGACACCTCTGAGAGCATCAGTCCCCCCTGACTCGTTAGTGCCTTGTGGACGGGATTCTTGTCCGGACCATCAAATGCATCAAATGCGACTCCCCTGGTTGCATTTATGATGACCAGCCTACCTGCCATTCCGGGACTCTTTGGGTAGAGCAGGAACGAAGGGTACGAGGTCGTCAGGCACGAGTGTCTTTTGAGGCAAATAATGACATTGTACCGAGTCTTAGACATTTATGTAGGTCCAGGAAGAGAATGGTGACGGTGTTGCTTAACCTCGCCCCATGTGTGTGGTCACGCGAGATGACCCCATCGACTGGCCCAGAAACACGACAACTTCGCGGTCATTGTCAAGTTTTCACCAGAGAGGGTCATGAGACTTGTCGACAGACATGTCATTATCGAGTGCTCTAGTGTAACAGCACTGATACAATGTCATCGTTCAAAAGTATGTATTTTGAGTTACATTGCTCTATGCTCGTTCTATGTTTTTCGACGTCCTCTGGTGATGCTGATCCTCCTTGAAGAATCATGTTCCTGGGCTGTCGATGTACTTGATGACATTATATGCCCGCCATTTCTTGAAGCAGAAAAGAATACCTCTTTGTGATACTCAACATTGATGAAATCCGAGACGATAATGTCCGGGTCGAGAGACAGACCAGCGCATCGATGATGGCTTTGATCTGCCTGGTGGAAAGTCCACCGCCTATATCCAGTTGCCCTGTCCTCTTCAGTCACCGTTGGCATGTGTTCCGACATGATCTGCTTGCCAACTGCGACAAGCGTGCCGTTCCTTGCCAGAGCGATGGACCCACCATGTAAATCGCCGTGAAGGCCCACTAGGATCTTTAGGGCAAGCCTGTAACCATACTGGCATACAGTCACGTGTACGATACTATATCTCCACTACTCCTCGTAGAGATACGCTAGTCGCCCTATAGAGCTTGGTCCAGTTCTGTCTGTCCGCTCGCCTCAGTGTTTCCGCCGTCGGCCACGGCTGGTTTCCAGAGCCATCCCTCTGAAAGCATGGACAGCGCATCTACTAGTAGACCGTTTAAACGTTTACCAGCCGTAGTGCTCGCAAGATGCTACTGAGACTCGGAAGTGGTGGTGTCCAACTTCTCATGAATCCGACCGGAAGAGCGGCATTAAACCAGTAAGAGAAAACTACACGAGCGAACATGTCCTCAAAACGTCCGCTACTGCTGTATATCCACCCTATGGATCCCGCCCATTAAATCGCTCAATGACATCCCCTCGCTCACCCGAACCACAATCAAACTGTCTGACGCAACCCGCCGATATTGCGCACGCAAAAATGGAGCCAACAGCTGCCTGAGTGCACCAAACAGCTGCCTAAGCCGCACGAGGAGCCGCAGCGCATGCGTAGGGTGATCGAACAGAGGAACGCTGCTCAAAAAATCTCGGTCCAGGAGTGGACTGATCCACGGATGAATCAACATCAGACCTTCTGTCCGCAACAAGTTATCCGATGAACGGGACCAAACCACCTTTGGTAATTGCGAGGATGATGCTGATGATTTATCAATTGCAATCCGCGTACGTTCCTTTCGGTCTAGGGTGTGATTTAGACCTTACCTCTTCATTCCATAGGTTAGGCAACGGACAGCTGGCAGCCACAACTTGAAAGTGGTTGTCCTTGGCAACGACTGCGAGCCAGCTTACACAAGGCGTCTTACGCAGCACTGTGTATCCATAATCTGGCGACCAGGTATTCACTCGATTGAGCCACGGGCGGATTGGTGGGACTATCTTTGGGGGCAGCACTGATCTGGATGCCAGTTGTCTGGAGAGAACTTCTGTCTTGCAAAGTTTGATGAGCCCGAGCGGCGAGTACGTCAGCTTGTCCCAAGATGCGCTTGCTACGAAATCTCACCGTAGGGTCTTGATGGTCTCACCAGCGGTGCGTTGATTGACAAGCTCCTCGTGCAATTGGTTGTTCATCAGCTCAAGACGTATGATTGGCTATCTAATGTATATGAAGGACAGCAAATGGATGGGCATTAAAGTAACAGACACACTCATGCTTTCTCCCCGCACACGAAGCGAGTCGATCGTTTGCTCAGGAAATCCTTTTCCTGATCGGCGGCGCGCTTGGAAGCCACAAGTTGGTTACGCAGCTCTCACATGGCTTCCTCGAGATTCCCTGATTCATTGTCAGGTAAGCGCCAACAACGTTTACAATGAACGCACTCGGGTTCGTTTCCTGCGCCGAAAGCGCCGTGTGTACTGATCTAATCATCTCACTTTATTCATTGACTGGTGGTTGCAACTCGACGAGCTCTTCGCGGAGCTTCCGAGTGGCATCGGTTGGCTGAACGACGCTGATACTAGCAGGAGTAACCATCAATGACAACAGATGTGGGTGGAATTGGACCTACTACTAGTGGAATATCATCCACGTGACCACACAAGCAGTGTGGTCAAACAACGTCACCACTGACATTCACCCATTCGGCGAAAAGGTTACTGCGTCTCCTTTCCGTCCTCCACGCATCCCACAAATGATTCATTTGCGAGCTGCGACGAGCGCGCCATCACTCGCCAGAGCGATAGTGCGCGGTACACAACGTCCTTTCCAAAGTCGGCGTCAACAATACATCATGCCAGACGAAAACAGGACGGTCGTGTATCGAACCAGGTGTGTAAACCCGATGTTCATGTTGGCGAGGTCGAACGTGGTGTACACGCCCTGGAGAGAGAGATATCCGAGGACACAGGACGCTGATAACAGGGAGCGATCAATGGAGGACGACAGGAGACGGTGTGGATGAGACTCAGTGATAGATTGTCGTGTTCGATGACGCGACTTCGGACGCAGTCAGCCGAGTCGAGTCTCCCAACATTGAGTGACAAAGCGGGGATTGAGAATGGCCGACCTCCAAAAGTGAAGCTAATGTCCGGGAAGCGATCGCATCGGTCTATAACGCATCAATATACCACTGACGGGTGCTAGGGGTTGAACTTGGAGGCGTAGTAGCCAGGAAGGATATCACCTGGTACAGGCTTACCTCAAGAGCACAGGTGTTTGCGTTAACCTGCTCGCTCTGAACGTCGTCTCATCATGCTCGTTGAGATCAGTATATTAGATATTGTCACTACAGTCCTGGAAAAAAGACATTCACGCGTAGCATGATCAATCAGTGAACTTCGGCAGGAAGGTGCATATCAGCGTCCACTACGTACATGCGGATAGCTAGCAAGATGCAGAAAAAGCTACTGTATGTCGAGCGTGTCAATATCATTCACCAGTTCATTCAACTCGGTCTCCTCCCGGATACGAGTCATGATCAACGAATCTGTCGCTACCTACCCGCTTGTGCTGCATGTCCGACAACGGCGCGGGCAACAACGCCCCAAATGGCTGCCGGAGACGAGCGACGAGTCGCAGGGCGGGAGTCACATCATTTAACCCCATACCGCGCCGTGGAAGGTTCTGGTCAAAGAGGGGCTTGATCCATGGATGAATGAGGTTGAGATCCTCTATTCCAGTGAGGTCGTCCTGGGTCTTGATTTCGACATCCCCGAGTGCGACAGTCGTCGCGCGATAAACGCTCATCTCCGAATCGGGGTCAGATTCTACACAGATGACCTCGATGACCGGGAAAACGATGCAGCCGAGACGAAGTCGACTGGAAACCATGAATGGGGAGGGTAGTTTGCGCAGTTGGTTGTGCAGCAGCATGGCCGCAGAAAGGTCGGTCAGGGAAGACCGTAACACTTCAACCATGCTATCCATCTCCACTTCCTCGATCGATGGCGAGACGTGCGGAGGGACGACTTGTCTGTAGACCTTCAGGTCGACAGGCAGGCAGGTATTATACCCACCAGAACACCCAGTCCAAGCAAGAATAGACACGTCCCCCGAACCTGTCAGGACATGTTCCAGAAGTCGACCAACAGCACGGTCACCCTCCCCGTATATCACCGGAATAGACGCATTGAAGATCCCGAGTAACGAATATGCAATGTCTTCGACGTATGTCGTTTCACGCGTCGAAGCCAAAAATAGCTTCTCGCGAACCCTGTCCAACCCTGGTCGAAGTACCGCCATCTGTTGTGCCGAGACTCCTGAAGCCAACTCCATCTCTGCAATGATCACAGGTGACTCCTTGTGATTTGACATATCCAGGTCCAGGTATAGCTTCCAGTCCTCGGTATAGAACAGGACTCTCTTCGCAGCCAGGTACTCCTGGTATGTCCAAACCCGCTTATTCCACATACTCCGTCGCAGGTCCCCGGGTATCTGCGAATGAGACCAGACACTACGGAGGTAGACGACGGTGAGCGAAGAGCCGTGATACCATGTGAACATCGCAACAAGCAACTCCTGTAGCACCACATTATCCTTTTTGTCTATACAGCACGTGTCGGTCCAGATCCATCTGAATCCGAGAGCGCGCATCACCTGACGGAGCATCTTCAGTTTCATGTTTGGCGACGTCGACTCTAGCTCGTCGACCGAGATGTTAACAACGAGCTGATATGAAGGTTCGCCGTTCTCCCACCGATGGGAGAACATCACATAGTCGTAGAATTTCTTCACCTCATCCCGGATACGCCCATGGTCCAGCCGATCCCGAGTTGTCATCGAAGATCGCAACTTGTCAAAGATGGGATGCTCCTCGAATGCAGCTGCTTGTCGGATCTTGTCGCACAGACGACCCGTGGTGGTGTCGATGAGTACTCGTGGCATTGGGCCGATGGTCTGCTGGACCACCTGTCGGATCAAGGGAGTGGTGTCAAGAAACCGATCACGGAGCTCTACCAGAAACACAATGAATACTTTTCTCGTACTGAACGTTGGCAACGTGACCTACCGAGGACCTGTGGATCGGACGATTGGTCAATCTTCAATAGCATCATATTAAATGCCTCGAATGCTTCCTTGTGGAGGCCAATGCTAGCCAAGGCAGCATATCTGTCCTGGTACCCTTTATATGATGATGGTTCCAGTTCAATAAACTAATCACGTGGATCTATGAAGCGCATTCCCCAAGAAACATATAATCCATACCTCATTGCTGCGCTTTAGAAGAATTTCGTTGGAGTTTGCTGGCTTGAGTGACAATGCATCTGAGTAGTATGCGATGGCCTCGTTATGTTTCTTCGTATTCCTCGCGTCGTCTCCGAGTTTCACCAACTTCTCAGAACAGCATTCTCGAAAGGCTGAGCAGTACGGCGAGTTAGCATTACTTGTATGGACATCAGAACCACATACTCTGTTCCCATCCCACTCGCTTGTCATTGGTCATGTCGTCTAATACTTCATTCTTCATCCACTGGAGACATTTCACCGCCTCCGTGAGGCGACCATCCTCTTCAAGAAGTTCGCAAATAGCCCGGTAGATGAGGAACCTGGGTGTTTTAAACTAAACAGAGTCAAAACCTGTATCTGAACAAGTACAGCAGCGGTACCTCGACTGCGGCATCTAATGCCTCGCGCGCTGAGTGACCAGGCATGATCGAACGCACCCATTTCTTCAAGACGGCATCTGAGGCCAGAGGACTCAGCAGTAGTGCAGTAGCATAAGTTGACATTGCCTCTTCCAAATTTCCAGCAGTGGATTCATTGTCTCCTGTCTTTTCTAACGTCTCCATGCATCGCTGTTGAAATTCTGACCACCCAATGTGAACAAGACGTCATATTTCGGCGCAGAGACTCACCTGCAAGCCAGTTGGAGAGTAGTTTGTCAGCTTTTACGTCCTCGTTCACAGTGTTCGCCATCTCGAGAACAGATTCTACAGCATCATATATGCGACCTTTGGCATACAATGTTTCGCATTCATGCTTTTGTTCGTGTGCACGAATGATTCGGGTAAGGGCATCAGCTTTTCGTTCGAGTTGCTGGTTGCCTTTCTTGAGACGAGCAATTTCGTTGTCTGACAAAAC
>JBBPTU010001763.1:0-10608 GCA_038094295.1 Tylopilus aff. beelii
GTCACATGTCATGTCATGTGTGCAGATGATGTCACGGGTATATGGATAAACCCACGGGTATATGGGTCACGGGTCATGGGTACATGGGTCATGTTTTGCTGACCCGTATCCATATCCATGCATACCCATACCCATGATCCACCATGGGTAACCCATACCCATGTCTTTCTCTAATAGATGCCAGCTATCTCTCAGCATTAATAGTGGCATTTGCATGAAGTGGAGTGGTGAGGACCCTGTCAATCATGACAAGCTCATAACGCACTGAAAGCTCTGTCAACTCCCAGAATATCCATTGAACATCACCAGAAGCCAGGCCTCAAATGCTCTCAGTGCGCCATGACTGGTCATGAAAAAATACCTCCTCAGGGACTTCATGTTGCAGAATCTGGAATTCCTTCTTTGCATCTCCAAGAAAGTCCAGAGCTGCCTGCCTATTTGCATGACTCTTCTTTGCAGCCTTTCCAATGCTTAGATACTCATCCCAGGGTGGAGGCAGCAACCAGCTGATCTTTCAATAGCCAGCATATTCAGGATCCTCTTCAGTCTTGCAAGTGATGAACTGGGGTAGACTATTCAAGATTTCCCTCCAAAGTCTATGACTTGGGTAGCCAACACGACCTGAATCCAGAGCATGAACCCAGTGTTGACACATGATCAACCAGTTTGCAAGATAATGTGCAAATTAATCTCCACCCTCCACTCTCACAATTTGCAATGGATCAGGAAAAGGGATACCACAGGCAAGTAAATTGCCATGAGGGTTAACATCACGATCAACAGCAGCCAAAGCAGTTGCCCAGATATCAACCACAGGAGTCAAGTTGCTGTTTGATACTGAATTATCCCAATTTTCTTGCAGAGGACTATGAGCAGGAGTAGAGGAATGAGTTGAATCTACGATACACATCTCAGAGTTATAATAGAACATGCATTAGAGTACACACACTGACAACATCTCTCTTTACCACGTGAATCACGTTGTGAGACTGAGTGACTGAGTGACTTGCCAACTTCAGTGACAACACAGGCAGAGATTTCATCCACAAGCTCTGGAATCAATTTGTTCAAATCCACTGGATGTTGGGATGAGAAGACAATTGGAGAAGGGGGTCGTAATGCAAGAGATGATGATTCCACTGGTGATGGTGCATGTGAAGAAATAGCAGATGATGAAGTAGAAGTCAAGGCAACAGCTGATTCTGAAACAATGGGAGCAAAAGATTCTGTAAACATTGCTGATGTAGCATTCTCCTTTCCAACCTGGTTGACCCACTCATTCCATCCTTCTGACTTGAGAATGGGGACATAGTTCCCTAGAGATACATGACCAACTGGATGGCAGAGATATGCCCGAGCTTCACCACCATACCCAGAATGAATGACTGCATGTGGTGGATCTCCATCATTGAGTGTCTCGATGTCAGGATCCCAAATCATCAGAACATGTTTTTCAACCAGCATCTTCTTTGGCAAGCTTTCCTTCTTACGAATATGCCACACAGGTACACCAGCCTCCCAGAGAGTCATTACAATTGAGTCACAATCTGTAAATACACCCATCCAGTTGATGTTGACATCCCATGGATCCATTCTAGGTTGCAAATTGTGAGATTGACCATGAACATCATGATAATACTGAAGCAATGCAGCCAGGTCTAGCCAACAATGCTGGAAATCAGCAACAAGAAGGTGAATATCATGAAGGTGGAGAGGTTGAGCCAAGTTAAGGAGATTGCAATGCAATGCAAGTGTCAGAGTGTCTGCACTGTGTTACAGGCTGGGCAGAGATCGAGGTGCGATATGCTGAGTTACATCGAACCATTGATCAAGCTACTGAAGCATTCGTCAGAGCAGGTCTTCTTAGCTCCTCAGACCGGGACTTATATCTTGTGTACCCTATGGGGGATTCGTGTGTGGGAAGCCCAACCACAGAGTAGCTGGGTACCTATGTTTCTTTGCACTGCTATGTTTCCTTTCTTGTCCTTTGATCTACTTACATCTTGTACACTGCCATACGGACCATTTAGAAGCATGTCACTGCCTTGCACAGTCCACAGTATGTCTTCTCCCTTATCATTCATTCCGCACACATCGCCTTCGGATGGAGCTTGTCGATTAGTACTTTCCTGGATGCTCCACCTCCCCCTGCCAATTCTCTCGTATTGGTAGTAGTTTCCCATCCCATCATAGTTATGTATAAAAGTGCCACTATCAGTGCCCATGTACTCTAGTTAGATCTACGCAATCATCAGCATAACTTACTCACACCACTCGAGTGAGTGAGACCCGTGACTCTGGCTTGCAACTGACATACTTGTGTCATAGTAGCTCTAACCTTCACCTATTCCCTCCAGCTCTTCCTACAAGCCTTCACTATCTACGTTAGTGAGATCATAGTTCGCTATCGCGTTAACAAAAGATCTAACTCTTTCCCTGGCTCCAACTAATACGTTCGGAGCCGCCCCACCCCCATCACAACTTCCTACCGGGTCCCAGACAGCTCCGACTCGGATACTCCCCCTCCACCCCTGCCAGCTAGAAGAGCACCCTTGCTCGCAGCAGTTCCTCCTAACCCATCTTTGTCACATTGCATTCAGGATAGATGCACTCCTGTACCAAGTGGAACCTCTCAAACCCCCATCACACACCTCCCAATAGGACTGGAACATTGGAGAGCCTGCAGCACTTCCCAAAGTTCTCCGCAACCCCCACTCGTCAAAGCTGGGAGAACTCAACCTGCCACCGGTAGCCCCTCCCTCCCCTCCAACCACCTGACCCCCCTCTCCCTATCCCCGAACGACGAAGAAGTCCCTATCCACATGGATACAGAACCTTTGCAGGACCCTCTGAAGGAATCTTATGTACCATCTGATGAAGAGTGAATCAACCTTTTTGGACCCGATCCAGACTTTGACTCCCATCCCCATCCCCTCTCCCAGAACCCCATCGTTGCTGCCTTACGTGACGCTTTACGAGACCCCCGCAGCTATACCAGAATGGCAGATGCCAGAGACACCACTGATGGACACAAGGCATCCTTTAAAGAGAACAAAGTGGCTTTACCAGATTTCTTTTCTGGTAATGCCAAGGACACTCACTGATGGATGTCACAGATGTGAACCTACTTCTCGGTCAATCCTGCCATTTTCGGCACTAAGGATGCCCCAAATGAGCAACAACAAGTTATCACACTCCTTAACTGTATGAATAAGGGATGAGGAATGGCATTCGCCAAAAGCTGGTATGACCGAATCCAGGACCTGGCAGCCAAAGAGGAAGATCTTATGTTCGACAAGGTATCAAAGGACTTCTTGGCACTCTTTTCCCCACTCTCCATTAAACAAGAAGCATGAAACGCCCTAGATGTCATCAGCATAGACGACTTCAAAGGAGATTTCTGGGAGTTCCGAACCACCTTCAAACTAGATCTAGCCAGGTCTCAAATGGACAACCAAGATGACATCAAAAG
The DNA here is from genome assembly GCA_038094295.1 of Tylopilus aff. beelii. Taxonomy (NCBI): domain Eukaryota; kingdom Fungi; phylum Basidiomycota; class Agaricomycetes; order Boletales; family Boletaceae; genus Tylopilus; species Tylopilus aff. beelii. The sequence goes on from JBBPTU010001763.1 coordinate 3,473, forward strand.
GATCCTGTGAGGGGTGGTATCCCTCAACTTAGCACAAAAAATGTCCAGGGTAAATGAAGAACCTAAAACTGCTAGGGAGTGGCTGGACAAGGCTGGGGTGTTCTATGACCAAAACCTCCAGTACAAGCATGATCGACGAAGAAAGGGTGGCTATTATTCTTCCTCCTCAAAGACTGCCGTAAACCACCAAAGGAAAGACCCTGATGCCATGGACGTTGATGCTATCCGTCTTACACCTGATGAACAGGCAGAATGCTTTGCCAAGGGGCTGTGCTTCATCTGTAAAAAGAAAGGATGTTCCGCAAGAAACCACAAGAAAGGAAAGGCCCCATGGAAGGAAAGAAACAGGAACCCCCCCTGGCAGGAGATAAGGGCAGCAGCAATCGCCAATTCCCCACTTGGACAGTTCGCCAAGAAATACAAGGTTTTGGAGAAAGCCGCATTAGAAACCTTGTGGATCTGCTACTCAAGACTGTTGGAAGACTCCAACAAAGAAGGTGCCTTGGAGGACGAAACAGCTGTAAATAGGTTAACCCTGGATGAGGGTTTTTAGAAGGGAAGGAAGGATCAGCGTCTTCGCTTCCCAGAATTGCTCCTGTATTTGTAACCGATAAGAAGTCCCAGTCAATGCATATCCCCCTCACACTGTATACTGGAACAACAGGACAAATCGCTGAAAAGAAAGCCCTTGTTGATAGCAGGGCAACTGGATGTTTTATCGACCATCAACTAGTTGCTCACATGAAGTGGCCCAAGAAGTGCCTTACTAGACCAGTAAAGGCCAGCAACGTGAATGGAACCATTAACCAGAACAGGCTAATACGATTTTCTGTCACCCTCCAAGTACGAATAGGAGACCAAGAATGCCAACAGACCTTCCTCGTCATCAACTGCGGAAAGGAAGACGTCATCCTGGGTTTACCCTGGCTCTGCGAACAGAACCTGATCATCAACTGGGCAACCTGGAAGGTCCTACTTACCTCACCCCCGAAATTACGGCATGACTCTCCAAAGGCAGTTATGCAACAATACCTAGTCAGGTACCTGGGGATGGACCCCAATGCACGAATTATGTTATGGTCTGGGACGACTCATTGGTCCACGCAACAGAACTCGATGCTGCCATCAAGCAAGCCATTGAGGATGGGACCTATAAAGGGTACATTTCATTCTGTGACGGAGGAGTACTCCCGGGGGGCAACTTCCCTTGGGAAGATATAGATGGGGCGTTCGCTACTGAGCAGTCCATCAACCGACTCCATCGGTATCTGGACTGTTTCACATTCCTTCATTGCCTTCGGGTACAAGGTCCACACCACCATTTCCTTTCTTGTCTCATTCATCCTGTACACCGCCATACGGACTCAGTTTACATTTGCTCACAGCAGATCCTATGTTTTCCCATCAGCGTGGGATATCCATCACACACTTGCTCAGTTCCTTCCCATGGATGCCACTAGTCTCCCACTATCATATCTCTAATTATGATAGTGTCTTCCCCTATTCCAGTTACGTATAAATACCCTAGATTAGCACCATGTACTGCAGTTTGATCTAAGCAATCTATCTGCATTCTCATTCTCCTTCTGCTCAAAAGATAGGTTCTTCGAGCGAGATTGTTGCCAATCTGGACTTCCTCTATCAAGCCCTGAGACTAGAACGTCAGAACATGTATCGTAACAAAAGATCAAACTCCTCCCCTGGCTCCAACTCTTAAGTTTGGAGCCCACCTACCACCACCACGTCCTACCGAAGCCCCCTATCCAACGAATCCTCTGATGACCAAACCCAGACCCCTACCTCCTTGCGCCCTCACCCTCCACACCCCCACCAGGTGGTTCCTAATCCAGCATCACAGGCTGCTCGCCCTTTGACTAGAAGTAGGCGTGTACCAGGTTCCTTGAGTCAAACCAGGTCCATCTTTGGTGCACTAAGAACCCACCTTCGATCTGGAAGCTCCCCAGAACCACAGACAGAGATTGATACAACTCCAGCCACTGCAGAGCTTTCTATTCCTCAACGAAGGGAGGACGAGACCCCCCACCCCATACAGAGTGAACAAGGAAGTGAGGCAGACGAACATCCGGAACCAGAGGTCTCCATCCACATCGACACAGAACCACTCACAGACCCACCTTTGCACTCTTATGAACCGCCTAACCCTTATCTGGAAGAAGGTGAAGAATGCTTTGGCTGCTTTGACCCTGATGATCACACCCCCCCTCTCCCAATACCCTCACCCAAATACACAAAAGAACGCAGCAGGCAATTGATAGAGCAATGGCCGACGAAACCAAGGAAAACAAGGCAGCCCTCCCCAACGGATTTTCTGGGGAAACTGAAGATGTGAACCGATGGCATAACCAGATGCACACGTACTTTGACGCTAACCCCCAGATCTTCGACCATACCACCACAAAGGGGGATAAACAACGGACCATCACCTTCCTAAATCACATGAGCAAAGGACAGGGACGGGCCTTCGCTGAAGGATGATATGACAAAATGTATGGCAACAACGAAGAAGGGAAAAAGATCACCTTCAAAGACGTATCTGAAAACTTTCTCACTACCTTCTGCCTGGCCTCCATGGAACAACATGCCCGGAACGCCCTGCACACCATGGATATCAGAAAGTTCAAGGGAGACTTCCATAAATTCAGGACAGTTTTCAAACTAGAGGTGGGAAGGGCCAAGATGAAGGATATCAATGACGTCTTCTGGATCCTACGCAAAGCGGTAGACCGAGACACCACTAAAGCCATGGCCCTGGTTGTTCCGCAACCAAAAACCATGAAGGATTGGTTGGATAGAGCAGGGACGTTTTACAACCTCGCCGAGCAGAACAAATATGACCGAGGAGGAGGATCAGGGTGGATACCATCTATCAGGAGGTACAACAACAACAAAGATCCCTACCAAATGGATGTAGACGCCATTCATCTCACCCCCGATGAGTGAGCAGAATGCTTCACCAAAGGACTGTGCTTCATCTGTAAGAAGCCAGGGTGTTCCACAAGAAATCACCCCCACAACCCCAGTGGATGCTTCAAGGACAGGAACTGGAACCGAAACGATAGAAACGGCAATGGAGGCCATAATCAAATCAGGGCAACGGAGATTAGGAAGGAATTGCAAATGCAGAAATTTATGAAGGAACAGGGGATCTCCGAAAAAACTGCGATCATCCCAAATACTCCAAATCCGGACTGAGACACCACCCTGACTGCCCCTCCCACGCCCGTCACACCTGTGGTGCCACCCCTACTGGAACCGGTAGCCCCACTGCCTCCTGTTGTGCCACCGGTTGCGCCACCACCTCCTGATCAAGCCACCATAGATAGGAACTGGCAACCGCAGTGGGTCCCAGACCTGGACCACCCCATGATGGAAGGAGGGGTACCACCTGACGACCTATAAAGCAAGGAGAAACCAAAAGGATAAGTATCAACCCCAGATGCTTGTCTACTACCGCCTCTCCGCCTCCTCTTCCCCCATCTCCCTTTGCAAGGATCAGGTAGATACTCGCTTCCATGATGACCATCCCGTACCCGAGGAACTCCCCCTCTTCTTAGACCTCCTCTCCCGCCACACCAAGCACGAGCTCATCACCCAGATTGTGGAGAACCCAGACCACCTCAAACATTATCAATCCCAGACAGCTTACACCCCTGGCCCCCTTCACAACCTCATCCTTGCCATCCACACCCTACGCCGCGCCTCCCACATCCTATGCTGGACTGACCTGGCCACTGAGGAGACGACAGCCGCAGTCTTTGCTCTATCAAAGACCCTACTGCAACACTTTGACAAGCTGTTGGGACACGGCTTCCTGTCCTTGGTGGAGACCCTTCCGTTCACACTGCGATGTACCTTGGTGCATGACATGTTCCTCCAATTCCCCTGAAGCGTCCTCCGTGAGTACTTGGTCAAGGTCTTTGAACGATGGGATGAACCGAACCTATCAGTGGACAACACTACATCCCCCACTAACCCCGTCCCCCCTCAAAACGCTCGCTGCCATCGCCAGCATACACAACCTGTGGGAGGACAGGATGTTAGCCCCCCAGCGCCGCCCAAGACTCCCACTCCTCCCCCTGTTACCACCGCCCCTGCCTCCAACCCGCAATGAGGGGTACAAACCATCAATTTCGTCCTCCAAAAGTCACCTCCCCACCCCCAGACCGACGCTGTGGCAGTCCCTCCTTCCCCCTCCACCTCTGACTCCACCACAATTCCTTCCATTGACAGTTCCAACAATGAGGGAGGAGACACTGCCTCCATGACCGCAGATGCCAGGTGGGATCCCGCCAACACCCACTTGGGCAGGGCCTATCATGGTAACCCTCTCCCCCACAGAGTCGTCCGAGCAGCCCTGGCTGCAGCCGTCTCCAGGATCAAGGCATCAGCCGCTGAGATGCCAAAGCCTGCAATCCCCACAGCCATCATTCCCCCTTCCCATACCGTCGCCATCACCCCCTTTGCCGTCAACAAGTGCTATTCCTGTGACTCCCCATTCCACTTCCACCCCAACTGTCCCCGCTACACCTGTCCTGGATGTAAGCAGGTTGCACCTGGGCACTCCCACTATCAGTGCCCAGATAACCCTCGACCTTGCGATTACTGCAGAAAATGTGGTCATCCTCTCCGCTACTGCCCCAACCTGGTTGGTGAGGACGAACTTGAATGGGATGATACTGACGTCATCTGGAACGAGGGAGACGTCGATTGTTATGGTTTGGACTGACATGGCGCGCCACCAGGAGGACCTCCACTTCGCACTTCAAGAGGCCGTGATAAATGGCTTCTACCAAGGGGTCGTAACCTATCTCGACGACGAAGTGCTACCCGGAGGGGACTTCCCTTGGGATGCCATAGAAGATCACTTTGCTACCGACCAGGATGTCCTGGATTAACTACATGGTTGGTTCGACTGTTTCTCTCTCCTACATTCTATGTTTTGTGCGGGCCCTCGCTGCAACCTTTATTCACGCTTACTTTATCCTGTACACCGCCATATGGACTCTATTTAACCTTCTCACTTATCTCATCTTGTATTCCCAGGAACGTGAGAAGCGATCTCACATCCTTGTCTTGGCTTTCCCATGGACGCTAATCTCTCCCATAGTCATATCTCTCATTATGACTACGTATTCCCATCCCCACATACTTACGTATAAATACCTCTAGATAGCGCCCTGTACCTTAGTTTGATCTACGCAATTCACCTGTGTTCTCATCTCATCCGCTGTGAAGATAGGGACTTCCAGTGAGACCGTCGCAGAACTGGACTTCCTCTACCAAGCTCTACTTGTTATACTCTACATCTATTGTTCGCTCCTCGACGAACAAAGGAGATGAGAGCGACAGGACGTGTATCGTAACAAAAGATCAAACTCCTCCCCTGGCTCCAACTCCTAAGTTTGGAGCCTGCCCATTTCCATTACGTCCTTCCGAAGCTCCCCATCCAACGAATCCTCAGACGACCAAACCCAAACCCCTACATCCTCACACCCTCATCCTCCACACCCCCACCAGGTGGTTCCTAATCCAACATCATCGATTTCTTGCCCTACGCCTCGAAGCAGGCGCATACCAGGTTCCTCGAGTCAAACCGGATCCGTCTTCGGTACATTAAGAAATCGCCTTCGGTCTGGCAGCTCTCCAGAACCACAGGTCAGGGTCGATATGACACCAGCCACTGCAGAGCTTTCTGTCCCTCACCGGAGCAAAGAAGAGACCCCCGACCCCGTATCACACGAGCAGGAGGGAGACGAGGAATACCCAGAGGCAGAGGTTTCCATCCATATCGATACAGAACCACTTCACGATCCCCCTCCGCGCTCCTACTCGCCTAACCCATACTTGGAACCGGGTGAAGAACACTTTGGTCTCTTTGATCCAGACAACCACACCCCCCCCTCTCCCAATACCCTCGCCTGAATTCACGAACGGACGCAACGGGCAATCGACAAAGCAATGGCAGACGAAGGAAAAGAGAACAAGGCAGCCCTCCCCGATGGATTCTCTGGAGAAACCGAAGATGCCAACCGATGGCATAACCAGATGCGGGCGTACTTTGACGCCAACCCCCAGATCTTCAACCACACTACCACCAAAGGAGATAAGCAGCGGACCATTACCTTCCTGAACCGAATGAGTAAAGGACAGGGGCGAGCCTTCACTGAGGGATGGTATGACAAGATGTATGGAGATGACGAGGAGGGGAAGAAGATCACCTTCAAGGACATATCCGAGAACTTTCTTACCACCTTCTGCCCAGCATCCATGGAACAACAAGCATGGAATGCCCTCCATGCCATGGATATCTGAAAGTTCAAGGGCGATTTCCATAAGTTCAGGACCGTCTTCGAATTGGAGGCAGGAAGGGCCAAGATGAAGGACATCAACAACGTGTTCCGAATCCTCCGGAAGGCAGTGGATCTGGATATGGCCAAAGCAATGGCCTTGGTAGTTCCACAACCAAAAATGATGAAAGAATGGTTGGATAGAGCAGGGACATTCTACGACCTCGCAGAGCAGAACAAATACGACCGCGGAGGAGGATCCGGGTGGATGCCGTCTATTAGACGACACAATAACGAGAAGGACCCATACCAGATGGATGTAGATGCCATCCGCCTTACCCCTGACGAAAGAGTGGAGTGCTTCGCCAAGGGGCTTTGTTTCATCTGTAAGAAGCCGGGGTGTTCAACCAGAAACCATCCTAGATACCCCAGAGGACGCTTCAAGGGAAATCGGAACAGAAACCCGGAACGAAACTACGGAGGAAACTGAAACCAGGTCAGGGCGATGGAGACTGAGAAGGATTCCTCGTTCCAGAAATTTGTAAAGGAAAATAAGATCTCCAAAGAAGCAGCAATCAAGACCCTTAGGATCTGTTACCAGAAACACGAGGAAGGAGCTGATGAAGAGGAGGACGGCGAGGAGGAAGAAGCCGTCAACCGAGTCTCTGCCCACGAGGATTTTTGACAGGGAAGGAAGAATCGACGTCTTCACTTCCCCGGATAGCGCCTGTAATTGTAACCAGTACCAAGTCTAAGTCAATGAGAATTCCCACTTCCCTATACACTGGTACTACATGCAAAATCGTCGACAAACTCGCACTCATCAAT
>JBBPTU010001764.1:0-10606 GCA_038094295.1 Tylopilus aff. beelii
TTGCGGGTCTATGTTGTTGCCTCTGGCGCCCTAACAGTGTTCATGTACGAACGCATCCTCGCACTGTTTTCCGCAGAACCCTACCAGACACCCGTACGACACGACCCTGGCCCGACCATCTCCCTCGCTCCTCATTTGACCAACACCTCCCTGCAAGTCCATCATGGTGATGAGAATGTACGCCTTTTGGATGAACTGATTGGAAGTCGTATATTGTCTGGCGGTGAAGAATCAAGCAATGACGTATTGAACGCTGTGGATGTCACCACAATCAAACAGCAAATAGCTGATACCCTTTCAGCAACATTTAGGGCTGCGCTTGACCAACCGATATACTTCCAGGTATGTCAGTTAGTTCCAAGTCTTTGAAAGTTCACATATCATTCGCCTGTAGCCATTACCAAATGCTTTTGAACTCTATGGCGCCGACTTCCTAGTCTCACACGAGCCTGCCGGCTTCCAGGTCAAGTTATTAGAAATGAATTCCGAACCCGCTATAGAACTCACAGGCTCACGATTGACTTGGATTCTGGAAGATTTGTTCAAAGCCATTGGGATTGTTTGCGTGGAACCTTTCGTATATCGAACAAGCGGTAATACTCCACTGGGCGTTGTAGAGACCCTCTATAATTTACGAAAGTGTCTTGGCATTAATGTTCATGCCTAGATGTTACACTGAATGATCCAATGATTGTAAAATTACAAAGCACAAGATGAATGTACAGATAACTCAATATTTCCTAGAGATTGAAAGCGTTCTTAACATGGCTTGTCAGGGCACAAAACGGTTCATACCTCTTCTTGCTTCTGTTCGAACAGCCCACCCATTTCGGGTCCCTGTTTCGCTTCCGGACGCCCCCACCAGATGTAAGAATAGTACTATCATCCGATGGATTGCCCTGTGCAGAAGATGCACGTGTCTCTCGAAGCTTTTCAACAAAAGTCTGGTTAATTCCAACACATCGAATGACAAAACACTGAAGTTTGATGACCCCTTGCTTGTACATATTGTCGATCATCTGTACTTGAGAGGGAGGTACGAAGTCCGGGAATAGTATTGTGCGTTTTGAAGCGTGATTTAGTTTCTGCGATTCCTTCAGTCTCCGACTCCAATTATTCCAAGGCATGCATACCTCGTGGCTTAGTTGCTTCAAAGCCTCCGGCGCAATTACCATGGTATCCTGGTCTGCTACCCGTTCATATGTGCCGAGATAGCGGCAAATTTTCCCTGATTTGTCTGATAAACAGCATACATCCATCTGTTTGCCAACATCGAAACTGTCCTCGAGTTTGGTCCACGCGCCGCCAGGGGTTCTGGGGTTATATTGAAAGATTGGTTTGATGACAAGGCCCAGCGCAATCCCGGATGGAGACCAAATTACTTCACTGCAGTTAATGAAGTAGATGCATTTACTGGCAACACATTAGAAGAAATGAACATTGCTTTCACGACTAAGATGTACCAAACGTTCGTGGCTTCCTATCATCCAATGTAGTGAGTACCACTGAATCGGTCCGGGATGTTGTTTCTATACCTTGTGAAGCTCGGCGTGAATATGACGATGGCATGGTTGGATCGAAGAAAACTCGGGTTGTCCCTTAACGGGCTTGTAGGATTGGGCTCGCAGAAAACTTCTAAAATCAATCTCAACAGATACCGCTTTTCTTGACTGTCACGATGAATATTATCAAAATAATTGTTTATGAGAGGTCCCCAGGCTGACCTGTTCTAGTTCTTCAGTGCATCGTTTGAGTGAGGCACGGAGCTCATTCAAGATCTGCGACGGCGTCACAACTCCTATGCGGGCCATGATAATTGCAACGAGCCTCATTGTATTCGTGAACTTTAGCCTTCGAGCGCTTGTATTTCTCCTGGAGAATTGTCAGCTTTTCTTCATTCCTTGAAGCTTCCTCCTATGTGCGAGGCCTTGTAAACTTTTAGACATGGTGGAAAACACACCGCCACCTTTTCGCGGATAAGGTCCTCGTGTTCAGCAAGTAGTCTGGCGACGTCTTCATTCACCTGAGGCGGCACCTAAAGAAATCCATATTAGTCCTACGTAATAGATAAGCTGCTATTGGGGTCACCACTGCATAATGTGAGGGGCTTGGTATTTCTTCCTCGGACTTTATCGAGGATACTCGTGCAAGCTCATCCTGAAGTCTCGCTAGCTTTCCCTGAAGAGTAGTATTATCCTCCTTAAGGAATTCGTTTTCAGCAATTAGTGCTTGTGCCCTCTCGTGAGTCAGCTCGTTTGAGTGGCCACTTATATACGGTGTAGAGGTTCTCTGGTCAGGAAAGATAGTGAGCCTGATCTCGAGGAATCGGGAAAGTAGCCTACCGTTTCAGCTTCGCGAAGTTGGGCCCGGACTACCTTGAGCTCTTGCGCGAGTAACTTGACCATCTCAGAGGCCAACTCTGGATCCATGATGTTGTCCATGCTCGTACGATGTAGAGCAAGTACTAGAAGTTTAATATCACTACTACACGTGACTTTGACTACTATCTCGAGTGGCTTAACTTGGAGAGTCGAGCCAGAAGTTAACTTTCGTCACATAAATGCAGGTCTCGTCCACGCCGTCGCGAAAACGCTCTAAATGGGATGGAGAGGTTTCCGACGCCGAGGAAAACCAACAGCGTCAGAAAGCTCTCAAACACCGTATGAAATCGACTCGGAATAACCGCACTCGTGCAATGGATTCCTCTCCATCTCAGCGGCCAAGTCGGCCGGGCCATCCCGCCACACACAGTGTCTTTGTGCCCCTTAGAACTTCCCATCCTCCAGTTCAGCCGTCCCGCTCCGTATACAGCTACGAGCGACTCAATCAGATAGAAGAAGGTTCTTACGGCGTTGTATTCCGGGCTAGGGACAAGGAGACAGGAGACATAGTTGCCCTCAAGAAGCTCAAGCTCGATGAGGAGAAACATGGATTTCCAATAACCGCACTTCGTGAGATCAGTGCTCTCATGGCTTGTCGGCATGAAAACGTAGTTCGGATTCGTGAAGTAGTCGTCGGCGACACCCTGACACAGTGAGTTCAACTTTCTAGCTCCTACGTTGCGATCAACACAAATTACTGCAAGAGTCTACGTAGTAATGGATTTCATCGAGCATGACCTTAAAACACTCTTGACCTTGATGCCGTCCCCCTTCTTGCAATCGGAAATCAAAACCCTCTTGTTGCAGTTGTTATCTGCTGTTGCTCACTGTCATGCCAATTGGATTCTGCACCGTGACTTGAAGACCAGTAATTTGCTCATGAACAACCGTGGAATGATCAAGGTTGCCGACTTCGGTCTCGCACGAAGATACGGGGATCCCGTCGGGGTAGGTGGTTTGACCCAGCTGGTAGTCACGCTGTGGTACCGGTGTGTTGATGCTCGTATCTATTCTCCTTTGTCTTGTCTCACACAGGTCAACAGTGCCCCAGAAATTCTCTTAGGAGCTACCAAATATTCGACTGCCATTGACATGTGGTCTGTAGGATGTATCTTCGCGGAATTGCTCTTGAAAGAGCCTGTTTTTCAGGCTCAAGGGGAGGCCGAACTCCTATCTATGATTTTCAAACTCCTCGGCCCTCCTACATGTACCTCTTGGCCGGAATACTCCAGCCTCCCTCTTGCCAAAAATATTTCCCTTCCCGCCCCGCACGCTCACCAGTTTCGACAGCGATTCCAGCACATGACAACATCGGGAATAGATCTCTTGATGTCATTTTTGACGTATGATCCAGCACAGCGTATCACAGCCGAAGAGGCATTGGCCCATCCTTATTTTAGGTCGGTAGTTGTCACTATCCTTTCTGTCCCACCAATAAATTGCATACAGCGAGTCCCCTCTTCCTAAGCATCCGGACCTCTTCGCCTCATTTCCATCGGTTGCGGCCGGTGAAAAGTGAGTGACGTCGCCTCTTGATGACACAGTGCATGACTCTACTGATTCCCAGACGCAAAAAGCCATTTAATAGCCCTTCAGCACCTATGCGAGCCGCAAATCACATCAAATTTGCTGAGAATGATATACCATGAGCGCAGTATACTTATTAGGAATTGCTACTATATGCGAGTAGGCCAAGACTGATTAGAGGCCATTAGTTTTATCACCTATGCCATCTTCCACACTGTTCAGCAACTGTCGCATTTTCTGAAACCGCGCCCTAGTGCGATCCATCTCACCACACCTGTCATAAAACTCCTTCACTTCTTGTGCAGTGAATCTGAACTCGTCAGCAATATCGTGGATGGCTTGATCAATGCAGTGAAGTGGAGGGGTAGCCTGTCCATCTGTTGATACAGATGTAACTGGTTGCGGGAAGACACTACTCGAACCTCTGTAACCGCCTTAAGCTTGGTGCATAATCCTAGGAGAATACTCACATCATGGTTCTCGTTTTCTTTTGAGCGCGCGGCCCATCGAGACTTGCGTCGTCTGCTTTCCGTTTTCCCCATGGTGGAGGAGATTGGTTGCCAATCCGGATAGGCCATTCTTGGCTCTCTTCATCATCTGCCATTTCTTCTTCATCTGGAATCTGTCGAGCATGAACCACTGACGTTGAAGTTTGAGACTCGGCGGAGATTTGATTTGGAGTAAAAACAATGATCGGCACCGTGGCGGGGTTAGCATCAATACAACCCGTTACCTGTGTTCCCCCATAATCCGCATAATGCGGCTCGTCCACTGACTTTGTACGCTTTTTCCTTGTACGTCTAGTTTTTCCCTCCGCCTGCCGCACATAGCCATACTGTCCTTTCTCCCCATGGGCTGGCTTTTTCTGGTCCACAATTGTGGCAATCATGTTGTCCAATCGGACCGAGTTCTTCTTGTAGCGCTCACGCCACGATTGCCATGTATGTCGAGTCACCCATGCATACTCTGGGTCAACTGCCTAGGAGACATCAAACATGGATTGTCAGGTCTATCAAGGCATCCGACTTACCATCTCACATAACTGTTGGTACAGACGATTGCCAGTCCGACCACCCGTTTCCTTGTAAGGTATTTTGGTCGCTATCCACTGGCATAGACGCTCCTCGTCCTCTTCAGTGAATTGAGTTCGTCTGAACATGATTAATACCACCAACGGGCGATGAGAATTCCAGAAACCCACTCTTCGCCCGGGCGCCGGCCCCCTGGGTTTTTATACACCAGCGGCGTGTAAACAAGTGCACCTTTCTCGACGCATTTCTTGACCCACAAGTAAGACTCGATATATTTGTCTGGGATGCCTTGATACGACTTGACAAGATGTTGGAAAACTTCGGTATTAGGGTCTGCAAGGATTACACGAGCAGACTGAGGAGACGCGGTAGGATCGCCTCCGGAATGCTTGAAACAACAGAAAAAAGTTTAGAAAGATACTAGAACGCGATGATAATAACTAGACTCACCATGATGCGTTGGCCCAGCGCCGCGCGCGCGTTCACATTCGCGATGCTAGGGTGTATGTGCATCTTGATGGGTCCTCCATTCTCAACAAATATTTGTTTCAGCAGCATTCCTGCGATCTTACAAGCTTCCACGTAGGTGTAGGGCACGAAATAACGATCTGGGCGATCTGGACTTATCCAGCAAAGGCGAAGACGTTCCTCTTCTGGAGTGCCAGGCTGGGTCAGAATGTAGCCCTGCCTTGGCACCTTGCTTTCTACGCGACCGCCGAGGGACTGGGCGTCGACATCGTCTCAAGTCTCCATGGTCAAGCCAGATGCCGAGTAGACTCACGGTAATTATTTCACATAACTCGGCCTGGATTTCTTGCACAATGTCCTTCTGAATGAAAAATTTGACGGCTAAACCGCTTTCGTCTTGAAAAATTGGCTAGTTGATAGTCGTAAGGTTCGTAAAACCTACTCCAGACACTAAAAGTGCTCACCATACTCGCACGAAGCCTAGAACCCGAGGATCGGGTTAGGTTTAGGTTTGTTGCTATAGGGTTAGGGTCGACGTGCATCGTTGTGATGATGACTAATGTGACTCGTGCCGCGGGTGGCTCGGCGACTTTCTGACAACTGACACTCAGACTCTGAGCTTGTCTATCACACTATTTAGATGTCATAGCACTGTTTGTGTTGCCCCACTGCATCATTTGTAATATCCAGGTGGTCCGTTCCAAATTATGACTTGCTGATATTTACCTCATTTTTGGACAATATTTCTAGTCGATGAGATGACATCGCAGTTTTCATATACTAGAGCAACGCATATAAGTACCTACTAAATGGTCATGTTTACAGTACGGGTACCGTCCAGCATAGACATGAAAAACGTCTGTCCATTTCAAGTCCAACAAGCAACCTCGTCGACAATGATGGAGGGTCTGCCAGCAATGGCTGACATTCGCAAATCTGAGGGGAGTCTTACCAGCGAAACACGCTTCGCCGCTTTGGTTTTGTGCCACTCTTCCGCCTGTTCCTCTGGGAATTCAGGTACTTCGGTCAGGTTCTCAAGCAAAGACGTCTCTGGTAAGGGTTGATTGGTGATGGATAGGGATAAATATGAAGTTTCGTCAGGGGTTGGGTAATAGCCGGTTGGACTATCGTGTTCTGGTGTGGGTGGTGAATCGGTAGTGAGGAATCGACCAAAAATAGGAATGGCGAATGCCTCGCCGGACGAAGGCCAATCAGGACCAAAGTCCAGGGCAGAACGGAATCTTTCAGAAGTGGCTGAATCGAATGATCGCGAGCCTGTTGAGGTCTCCTCGTGAAAGGAACTCTTGGGCGTAGGCTCCTGAGTAGAAGATGATGACCGCGGAGCATATTCGGAGTACCGCTGCTGCAACGTCTCGGCCGCGGCTCGCAAAGCCAGGGAGGTCGCGCGTCTGAAGTTCATTTCCTCGACAGCGAGATCGTTGAGAAGAATGTTGCGATGACAGATAAGCTTCGTGACGGCCAAGCGTAATGTTTGTATTTTCTTCGACATTGCCTGAGTGGTATCCTGCAGACGTTCTCGGGTAGACCTCTGAAATGGTGCTAACATGGCAATATTTCTTGCAACCTGCATGCTGGAATCGATCTGTGCATTTGTGGCGCAGATGCGATTCTCCAGCTCTTCTACCCGCGTGTGGATCGTATGAGATCTGGAAGTAAGATGGGGAGCTTCTATGCCACCCGGGTGTGCCTTCTCCATGAGGAGATGTCCTGCTTTAATACTTGCAGCAGCTAGTCTTGCCCTCACTGTGTCGAATGTCTCCCTACACTGCGTTCTTCCCTCGGCTTCAGGTACAGACGGATCCACCGATTCACTCGGGCCACCATACATGTTTGTAGAATGTCCACCGTTACCAGGAGGCTCGTCCATAGGTTCGGGTGGGCTACGACGATCCAGTCTCAACGCCCTTGATGGATTCGAATTCAGGATGTGGAGGTCATGGATATGTGATGTGGCAGCAGCTACCCCGGTGAGCTCGAGAACTTTCCTTGTCATTCCGAGTGACCGCATGCGTATGCCGGTGGTTCTGAAAGTACTCGCGTAGTTAATGCGAGATATCCATTCATCCATCTCTTTCTCCTCAGTTGTCTGGAAGAGGATATGACGTCCGTCACGAGTGGTAAGGCGAAAGGTGTTCAAATACTATGGTAAAGACATAAGAACTAGTAATTCGTGGTGTGAACAAGCTCACCTTGCTGTAGGATCGGTCCAAAACGGCCAGGGCATCATTCAGGGAAATTATTTCGTCAGGTTTGAACAATGATGACGGTATCGGGGGTTTCTTCGGCAAGTCATTCCATGCAAGTAATGATGATGACCATGATAGATCGCGGAACAAGAGAAGCTGAGATTTTGTAAGTGCAACGCTATATGGCCGCCACTTGCGATTTAATGTTTTTTTCCCTCCCTCCAACAGATCATCTTTACGGTTGAGTATAGCGACCTTGGTGATCCTGATGTTCCATGTCTCAGGCGTAGGTAGTGTTTCAGGTGCACCGCCAAGACCGTCGACAGACGGACTTGCGACACCTCCAACACTCAAGCCAAAGAATGGGGTGGTCGGTCGAACGTCTGTTGATCCTATTTGCACCACCTGCGCCTTGGCAAAAGATAGGAGGATCTCGTCATAGTTCCAAGAAGTACCAGTACCGTCCCACCGAAACGGGTTCTCAGGTGATATATAACCTTCAACGTTAACACGGAACTGGTCCAGCAGGTTCTAGAGTAATATTTGAGGCAGAGCAGCATAGCCTTTACCGAGTACTCACGTTCGTAATGAGATAGTAGGGGTCAACCTTAGGTCTGCTCAGGATCGCATTCCCACCTTGCATCATTGGGCTTGGAAGCCCAGATGCCGTGGATGGTCTGGTTCCTTCGACAACCCCTTCGGGATCTAATGGATCCTCGATAAAGATGAAGGGTGCAAAAACAGTATTGTCGTAGAAGCACTGAGGAACTATCGTGAGCGCTCTACTGCAGAACCGGTGCTGTTCTACACACATCAAGAACTTCAGGAATTAAGCCCGGGAGGGCTGTATTCTTAATGTAATCCGCCTTAGACATCTTCCGTCTATTTGACTTGTTGAATGCATCGGTGTGTAACATAATCAAGCTAAATGCCAAGATATATGGATGGTCTGGGGTGGAGTATCTTCGTCAATTTACATGTCAAGAAACCAAGGAAGGACACACCTCTGGAAGTGAATAGGTCAGGGTTGCACAAAAGATACCTATTCGCAAATACTTCAATGACCCGATCGATTTGCTGTGTCTCCCGTGGTAAACCGATATCCATTAGTAATCTACGTAACGCGACGTCGAGAGGTTCTCCGTGAAATTTAAAGCGTTCCATAAATAACTTGAGCGAATCGCTGTAGATCGGCTCTCCACTGATGGAAGTGGTTAGAACGAACCAAGACCAACAGCATAGTCTTACCTAGAGGCAAGGACTACAGCCATGTCGGCCTTGGAGACGAGGGAGGCCAGCCTGTTAACGAAGGTTTCAGAGGATTCACCTGTCCGTGGTTTCAGGACATCCGAAGGTATCTGGGATAAAGAGGGTCGGGGAGAACGAGAGGATGGAGAAGACAAGATCGCGTTTTTAGATGCCGGTGATGCTGATGAGGCAAATAAATTGACAGATAGTCGATGCAAAAGTGGTGGATTGGTTGAGGAACGAGGTCGGGGACTAGATTTCCCGATTTTCAGTTGCAGTGTGGGATTGTTGGATGGTCCACTGTTGGAAGGAGTGTTTGCGGATCTCAGTGATAGGTCAAAGAAGGAGCGAGTACGAGTACGGGAAGAAGTCGTGGAATCAGCGGTGGCTGGACGTCGGGCGAGTGAACGATGCGGTGTGAGAATATACGGATCAGCAGTGGACGGTCTGGGATTGGTCTTATCTGGTACGGCATGGCCATGCGGTAAAGTAGGAGTGGGATGACGAGCTTCATGGTTTGAACGGTGCTTAGAAAGCTCGACGCCACTAGAAATGCTGCGTGATTGAGCGAGCGAGTCTGGAGGTGTAGTGAAGTCCACCCGAAGCGGGGAAGTGGATTTCACCACTGAGAGCGAGGGCGAATCAACTGGGACAGTCAGATGTTGCGAGGATGGTGCCGAACGTTTGCGTGTCCAGAACGAAGATTTTCGTGCCAAAGGCGTAGGAGCGTTTCTGTCAGTAATGCAAGGCGGAGGTGGGCCTCGTTTCACTGCTGTAAACGCATGTGTCATCGAGGTGCCTCTGGTACGTTGTTGTTCGAGACTTGGTAAACGTTGTTTTGACCGCAAAGAGTGTGTGCTCTTTGATTTCCGAAGGATGTTCTCGTCACTGCTATCGGACAAGGACGTGAATGCAACAGAGTTGACCTGAGAAGGGGAAGGTGCCATGGGTGCGTGATGGTAGACATCCAGAAATACGGTGGGTGGCGGGGCTGCTTCGCTCACTTGCTGGACAGAGATAGACATCCGCGCATCGTTCAGACGGGCGCTCTGTTCATAACTTGTCATGTTTGTGTCGACATGCGGGGATGGAATTGGGGGAAGATCTTTCTCGAGCAATGGTCTACGCGAAGGTGTAGTGGACTGGTTTGCATGCCCATCTGCATGGGGCAAGCTCGCTCGACTTTTGCGCGCCGAGGGTACGGGAAGTATGCGGCGTGTCCAATGTGGTATGGAGAAGAAGTGGAGAACACCGCCAGAGGGATTGTCGGTTCTGTTTGGAATTGGTGCGGGGAGCGCGTGTCCTGCGAGCGACGGCAATGGCTTGCGATTCGCAATGGAACCCGAAGTGTCGGGACGGCGTATGTGTGCTGAAGGGTGCTGTCTATTCCCCGAACCGTGCATACCTGGACCGACCATGAGGACAACCTTGGTGGGCGAGGCACGCCGGGAAAGCCGCGACCAAGCACGGGAAGGCGATGGAACTACGAGGGACGTTAAATTGGTACCGGGACGAGTGGACGGTCGGTAGGAAGGAGTACGAGCAGCTTAACTAATATCAACTACAGTATGTAGCCTCGGGTCAATCATATCCGGCTAATGTCCACCTCCAGTTCGTTTTCGGGCCTGAATCTCCCTCCGTCTCCTCTGCAAAGCTTCGCGCTGCTGATAGGTCAGTAGAGCGAAGTGTACTCGACTCATCCGCACGAACCTCTGCCGTTCGCTTTTTCTCCCCGTACTTCATT
>JBBPTU010001765.1:0-10605 GCA_038094295.1 Tylopilus aff. beelii
CTTGTGCATCCGACTGAAGATGCCGGATGACGAGCTGAAGGAAGGAGGGTCCTCTAGGACGAGGTGCCACAACGGGGAACGACAACGGGTCAGTAGTTGGGGCGGTGCCATTCTGCGTAGGAGGTGAAGTACGTCGAGTTTGTTGGGCAGCTGCGTCCTCTGGGGCCTGGACTTGATTGATAAGAATCGCATGTTGCTAAACGCCATGCATTAGAATCAACACCGAAAAGTGACTTTCAACGAG
Source organism: Tylopilus aff. beelii (assembly GCA_038094295.1). Classification (NCBI taxonomy): domain Eukaryota; kingdom Fungi; phylum Basidiomycota; class Agaricomycetes; order Boletales; family Boletaceae; genus Tylopilus; species Tylopilus aff. beelii. The sequence goes on from JBBPTU010001765.1 coordinate 245, forward strand.
TGCTACTCACAGCCTCCAGAGTAAACAAAATGCAGGCAAGAAACGAGGGTGCAACAAGGGACATGGACGGTCGGCCATCTGCCAGGATCGCAAAAGTGATGTGTCCAGTGAACACCACCGCATCGACGATCGCCTGAGTCAGGAAAGTCCACAGAGATAGACGAGTAAGCGCTGCAGGACTGTGTGCCCTGTCTATCTGGCGAGATAGTAGTACCAGCAGCACCAGGTAGACGAATGTAGAAATGCTAGCATCTGATGCGCAATGTAAGAAATTCGCGGTAGCGTTCAAGAGGAAGACTCACAATTCGTGACTTTGCGAAAGAACGACTGAGACCTGTGCATCTGTTCAGAAACATACAAACACAGGCTGACCATACTACTCACCTCAAGCCGACCGCATCATGTAGATGATACAGTATACCACATTCTCCACTCACTAGCACGCCATGCAAGCGCAAGTGGGGCCTTTTCACCGTCCACTTCCCGGTCGGTTTCTGGAGCTCATCTTCGAGGTCCTCCATGAGGTATGCAGAAATGGAAGAAGGGTCGATCTGGGCGTGGACCACGAACCCACAGCTTGTTCCGGGATCATTGCCTGCGATGTTCATCAAGAAATGATGGCAACGCGAAGAGGATTCACGAACTTTGTGTCGAATCTTGATCGACGACACCAGCGTCTATCATCTCTTTGACCTTTTTGATCCGCGAAACTAGTTCGGGTTTGATGATGCGAGCCGTGTCGTTTCTGACGCTCTCCGGAACGACAACGGGGATGTATCGAATGTCGCTAATGCGCCTAACAAGGAATAAGCAGCGGTTCCAGGCATCGGCGACGAAAAAGAACTCACCCGCTCGGTTGCGCAAAACCATAGATCGAGCCATTCGAAAGGAAATGGACGCCATCGAAATCCAATCGCAGGTCGTCGCCGTTTCCTTGATCCATCAGATCGAACCTTCCCTAAACGTCGACTCGTCAGAGACGCCACGCCAGAGTGGTGGGTGAAGGCCTCCTACGTGAATGATGGCGATCCGCTCGGAAACGCCGTCGACAACCAAGGGCGCATGGTCGACGATGCTCCACGACAGGTTCGTCGCCGTGGACCAGCCCCAAGACCCGAGTTTACCGCCGATCTCGGTGAGGTTGACATCCGACATGAACGATTCGGCGTGCGGCTTCCACGGCGCGTCGCTCGACTCGAGGCTAGAGGGCGTGATGTTGTAAAAGTCGACGGGGCCACGTATGAACCCGGTCGTGTTCGGATAGTACGACCCCACGGACGGGTCTATCCGTAACCCGCGTTGGACGAATGACTCGGCGAGCATGGTGAGCGCGGGACGGCTTTCCGGCTGCCAGCAGCGTCAGCATCGAGAGGCACGGCGTACGTCGAGGCCTACCAAGGTGAAGTTGGAGCTCTCGCCGTTCAGCCACGCGGTAAAGTTGGACAGGTTGTCGTTCATGGCTTGCAGTGCATTCTGGTAGTGAGTCCGTGCGAGATACTCGTCGCTGCTGTGGTTCGTGAGCATGAACAGGATGAACACGACGAAGAGAAAGGAGGAAATGGAACTTCGTTGGGGCGGTTGGGCCCGCTGTTCCTCGTCCTCGCGCTGCATGGCATCGACGTTGTGGACAAGACACCAGGACCAGGTCACATGACCAACTCTGTCGACGACGTCTATGCCAGACAGCAAACGCTGGACGCATTTCCACTCGGCGCTGCAGCTCGCCATCAACAGAGCCGCGCACAAATGGACGTGAGTTCGTCAACCACCCGCAAAGACGCGCTATAACAGCGACAGATACGAAGACTTTCAGGAATGCTTCGCGTTGTGGTGCAAGGAAGAACCACACGGCGCAGAAGGCATCTTCAACACGATCTCGCGACACATGGAGGACCAGATACACGTATGTATTTACAATGTTACTCTAGGACAAGCTGACCGGTACCAGGCAAGCTGCGAAACGTTGTTTAGGGACTTTGACGTGCGAGATCGCATCAACATACTCCATCGGGTCGTCACGGAGGCGCGTGCCCGTAAACAACGGGGTGAAACAGAAGGGAAAGATGTCTGGAAGGAAGATTTAGAGCCACGCGCCGCAGTCCGCGCTAGAACGGTCCCCGTACTGGAAGCCGAGGTGGAGAAGCTGAGGGCGACGTTGCAAAACGTAAGCCCATCCATTATTTGCCACCGTCATTCGACCTACTTATCGTGCAGCTCGAGACCGATAACAAGGCACTATTCGATGAAATGCAGACCAACGTCCAGCGGCAACGGGACGCAGACGCGAAAACTGCTGATCTCCTTAATACCTTCGATGACGTACGTGCAGATACATCCCATTTGTGCGCCGTATCTCACACTTGACAGGTATATTCGAAATGGAACAAGCTCCCCCACGACGAGATGAGCCTTTGGGTCTTGCAGACGGCCGAAATTTTACCTCCAGCCCCACCTCCTTAGCCTGTTACTGCCACTTCGCCATCTCAAACACTATTGGTGAATCTTGGAGATGACCACAGATGAAATTATATTTATCATGTACATCCGGCTGTAACGTTATTTGTACGATTTCGACGACTGTGCGGCGACCAATACGTGGAGAATACCCGTTCATGTTACTTATATTGAAACCGTCAACCTTGCGCGACCGTTGGAAAATGGGGCCCTATAGCAACGTCGCATTTGTGTATGCCCGCACTAGAGGAAAAATCAATGTAAGACAGGTCGAACACGCATACGACCTAGTACCTTGGACATTTGTGCTCGACGATCCCGTAAGCTCATCAATTTCGGCGGCAATCCGTCGGGGTTGGAAGAAAGCGAGCCGGATGAAGGTAGTGGGGGTCAGAAAGGCCACACTTGAGCGACCTCGGACGTTTGCATAGAAGGCCGGGCGGGATTCTGCGGTTTTACGCGTGACAGAGACGAAGGGGTAGAAGAGAGCGGAGAGGAATGCGTAGAAGTGATGCTAGTCGATTTTGGTTCCAAAATGTCAATCACCTTTGAGAGGAGGTCCCGATTCGATGGCCCAGTGTCGACGATCGACAGTCTGTCGCATGATACTGGAGAGCCTCGAGTAGTCGCCGGTTTCTGCAGGTCGGATTGTCCATAATCGCAGAATTCCAACGGCAGCTTTGACACTGGACCCTTGCTTGTTGAAGGATCCCATTGGGCGTAAGTAGTCTTGCTGAGCCGCATATATCCGTCTAGTGCCTAATCCAGATAGCTTACTTTGTTGCAGGAAGCATCGGTAAATCCGCCAGTGGCCGTCGGGGCGTTCGCGGATGGGGTCGTAGATCGCCTGAATTCGTTAGAGGCACCGCCAAACGTGACAATTTGCGGAGAAGCTAGACATTGTCCCCGCGATGCGGCCCGCCTTCGAGGCAGGTCCGTTTGACGCTGAGACGAGACCCTCCTTGATTGCGACTATTCAAAGGTGAGGAAGCAACGTCCCGGAGAACCAAGATGACCGATCGCTTCCGTCGCGAACTGCATCTCAAGGACCCTACCAGAATTGCTGCACACCCATGCCCGTGCGCGAGCATCGATCGGATGTTCTCGACACTACTTGTCATCGTCGACACCGCGTTTGCTACCGTGTCCGACAACGCTGTCTTGATCTAGTCCATCTATAGCGGGACAACGGTGAGGATGGGGATGAGCGGAGTGCGGCGCCGATCAGAGCGTTCTGCTGGTCCCGGATGGCTTGCATCGCATACGACCGGGATTGGACGAGCTGCACGAATCCATGAGCGCGTCGCCGATGCTGTGGCGCGTACGTACCGCTCCAAGTGCGTCTGTGTGCTCTTCCAACGTCTGCGCGGACTTGTCCGTCGAGACCCGTGAGACGTGGACGAGATCGAGCGCACAGGCGCCTCGAGTTGGGTCTTCAGCGGATCAACGTGCTTCGCAAAGCTAAGCAGGGAGCGTTCCGTCAACTTCCGTGGAGTCCCACACTTCAAGTTATCTCGAATACTTACGTCAACACCTTGTCGCGCGAGCAGCTCGTTCGCGTTCACGACCTTGGTGCGGCGGTCTTCGACGCGCTGGAAGAGGCCGTCGAGTCTGGCGGAGAACGTTTCGAGACTGGCCTAGGTTGAACACGCGCATGAACGTGCGCTTCCTCTGTTTCGATTGCGGTGGTGTTTCTTCGGTCTAGGTGATGTCGGCGCTTCTGTTTGTGCGTGTTTACACTCTTCTTGTCCAGACTCACGAAGACGGCTAGAATCTTATGATTTCTCGGACGACATCCATTGTTAGCTCTTCACCTACTCGTGCATTATATTGATCACATCAATAACATAGACCCTTCGGCTTTGCATAGGTATGTGTAGAGGATTCTCGGACGAACCAATACGAGCGATGTAAGTGAGTGGTGTCTAGTATTCTTCCCTAAAGCCAGTCACAGGAAGCCCACGAGCCTCAGGAGATAACCGAGGACGGAACGGTGGGATGAGAGGAGTGCGAGGGTCTGTTCGAGCTCGGGTGGCATGGGCGTGTGTCCGTGTGCGACGTGTGCCCCGGACGATGAGGTGAGGGAAGAGGGTCTCTCGGGGGAGGGCGGGGCCTCTGCGAGAGAGGTGCTCATGGTGGGCGATGTACTTTGCACGAGAGTTCGGGGTACCGGGTCGATGCTTGAGACCTGCGAAGGTAGACTCGGCTGCGATATCCGAGGTTTGCGTCACTTGGTAGTTCTACGACTTCTAGTCAACTACCGAGGGATTACCGAAATTGGACAATCGCGAATGCACCTTGTCGAATGGGAACAGATACAACTCTAGCTAACGAGCAGCGGTATAGTCTCTTCAACGGCGATTCCGACTCTGTCCGGAACCTGCGCCATGAGCAACGTCTCTCGCACCCTGCGCCTTCATCTAACCCTGCTTCTGCTAAAATCTTTTCCGCCTCTTCCAGCATCGGTTTGTAGTCCGCTGCCAAGGAGTGTGAGACGACCACAAACCCGATCAGTACCGAATTGACTCACAGTACCGTGCCTCAGCCAGCCCGAATCCATCCAGCCGCAGTTGCTTTCCACGGTTAACGTTCGCATGATCTTGATGGGCTTTCTGCGCCCAGTGTTCTCCTGTGCACAGAGTTACCGTCAAATACAGATCATCCACGAAAAAACATACGTGAGCGTGCGTAGAATGTTGCCAGGGTCTCCCCCCGGCGCTGGTGCGCCCATCACGTCTTCCGCCGAACGGGTCGCGTCTCTGGCGGAGACATCCATGAGCGCCGTGGCTTGGGCACGTAGGTTGTCCTAGCACGGGTGAATGGTGACGATCCACAGAGGGTGGTTGGTCTGTACACACCCTCTTCTCGGCCAATTCAACGTCTTCCACTCTCGTAGTCCGATCTGCTTCACCGTCGTCTTCCACCCTTTGTCTTTGTGCCCATTTCTCCTTCCCTCTCCGCTTTTTTTCTGTCTCGTCTGCCAATTCTGTCCCCCCTCCGCTGTCTTCGTCGTCGTCGTCTTCATCGTCATCACTCTCTTCATCACCACTTTCTCCTTCGTCACTGCTCTCCTCCGCCTCCGTCGGAATAACAATCCCACTCGGCCTAAGGCATACAAACCGCTCCAACCTATCCAGCTGGATCGCATAAAAATCGTCTAGCGTGTACTCGCGCGTACCAAGTTCAAAGATGCCACCATAGCTACAAATGCCAGGACACTCAAGTCCGTAAACTGGGAATAGGGAAAAGCAAGACATACATGTACAGCGTGTTGCGCAGCACCGCAAGCATGGCATTGTAGCGCGACATCGGCTTCGTTAAGTTTGGGTCGTCTGGGTCGACATCGTCCTGAACGGGTCGCGTTACCACTGGCGATTGGGTCTGCGATCGATGGTGAGTGTGCACAGCCCGTGGATGTACGATCGTAGACATGCCTGTGGTTCTTCCCCATCTTCACCAGGCTCCTCGCCATCGTGGTCGTCGATATCACGCGTAGAGGTAATCATTCCACCGTCCCTTGGCTGTTTCTTCTTTCCCCCGCCTCCCTTCTTTTTGGTTTTTTTGAGATGCATGGCAATCCATCGTCCGTTACCCCCAACTGGTATGCATACCTCGAACACGGGTGGGAGTCAGCTCCGCACGAGAATGGAGGATCGAAAAACGTACAGCTCGTTCCAAAATACGCTCTCCAGGCCTTCTTCCCCCCGCTCTTCGTCTGTCACCCCTCCGAACATCACGCCCGTCCCTTTGGCCGACCATAATGCCATCGTACATCCTGCCCTTGCTGATGGTGCATGTGTCGACGACGCTGTCTTGCGTTTTTCCCATTTTAACGTGAGGGGAGTCGAAAGGGACGGATCAAGAGTCATCCTGAAATGCATGAGCATCCACGCGTAGGTGACAATACACAGACTATGACATACTTGAGGAGCCAAGTATCGTCGAGGATGACGCCGACAGGACGTTTCCCTTTGGTGTATTCCTTGCAATAACCACCTACAAGGGTCGTTACTCGATGAAGGGGGCATGATATGACAGACAAACCGTATAAAATGATCCCGTCAGTTGTTGGAAGAAAGGAGAAACCGCTACGAGGTCTGGTCGAGTCGCTTTCAGTGGCGTCGAAACTAGATCTGGGGGGACATACGAAGGTTTGCGTTTCGACTCTTTGAACTCGATTTGGCGCCACTTGAACTCTTGAGTATCGAATATCCATGTATCATTGAGATACTGGGCTAGCATGCAATCCGTAATTGAGTATAAGTCGCGACAAGAACGCGATAGGCTCACTTCGATAGCCGGGATCATAGAGTCCGCCAAACAAGACGATGAAATGCTTCCACATGGCCATGCTACGCGTGTTCAGTTGAACTGTGCACTGCCAGGTAAAGTCTTACCGATGACCGGACCGCGCGCTCGGTCGCACCTTTGTTTCGATTCTTTCCCACGTATGCGTTGGAATGTCGAACACCCAAAAGTCGCGATAGTGGTGAAAGCTGTTTTGGTACAGGGACGAAAACTCGCCACCTATCAAGAAAAAGCATCAGCGAAGCTAGGTTTGCGAATTATATACCAAAGGGGTAGAGTTCTCCACCCCCGGCAGGAGACCCGACGAGACTGTGCGCAGAGCGAGGACTAGGGCAGGTTTTGGAAACAAACTTTCGCCATTCGTCCTGTAAAGGGGGTTCGAGGGCGTCCACGAGGCTGACTCGAGTCGCACCTTGTCAGGGGAGTAGCAAAAAACGGCATTGTAAAAGTACTAGGTGGCGGGTTTGCAGGGACGACAGGAAGGGATGGACACGACACGCACTGCTTTCCCATCGTCACCAAAGTACTCGCCCCCGATGCACCAAAGGTGGTTTCCGTTCGGGCAAGGTGTCAGGGTTGCGTTTGCGCGTCTGCTGGGAGGTCCTTGGACGAGTTCTTCTGTGACGGTGTGCTACCTGCCATTCTTGTGGAAACATGAGAGGTATGCTGGTTAACGGGCGGATGCGACGACGCAGACGAAACACACCTTTTCGAGGATCTCTTCGAGATCTTGATCGTCTCGATCGTCATTGTCTCGTTGGGATTTGGATGTTCTTCTTTTCCTTGCGCACGGTCTTTTCTGCGGCCTTTGCCTTCTTCTGGGCCCTGGCTGCCACCTTTTTGGATGATGCACCGGGCTTGTCTTTGGCCATGCCTGACGTCTGCACAGCCACTAGTAAGAGGATGGGTGGTGCAACAGATTAGCTCGCATGACACCTAGCTCGACCTGCCCTTCCTAGCACGCTCGACCTCTGTCTCGGCCTCCAACTCTCTCGCCGCAGCCTCTGCCCACGCGTCGAAACCGCCCTTGTCGAAGGCGTCTGCGAGCTTGTGCTCGGCCGCGTCGTGGTCAAACCTCGAGGCGGTGGTGCGGTGCGGAGGACGGGGTCGTCCGGGACCGCATCGCGCACGGTGGGGCGTCGGTATATCTTGGCGGTGAGGAGGGGCACGGAGCGGGACACCCACGTGCGCATGCGTGTGGCGAACTCGGCCGTCTGCTGGAAATGAGCGGTGCACGGCGGGTCGCAGAGGCTCACGTCGCGCACGTCGAGGTAGGCCGGAGGCGGCGGTCACGACGATGGCGGTGGCGACGGCAAAGGCCTTGAGGGAGTGCGTTGAAGTGTTCTGCGTCGAAAGAGCATTGTCAGAGACAAAGTGCAGCACAGCCACTCCCACCTTGGAGTGCGACGGCCATGCACGTCTTCGAGGAGCAACCAGGCGCTTCGTCCGGCCGTCGGCATATCCACGGCGACCTCCCAAATCAACCACATCGAGCAGATCAGCCGCGCCAGGGCCATCATCCACCTTTCCGGAGACAGCCGCACCCATGAAGCCCGCATCCTCGACGAGGTCGGCGTCACCAGCCCCGTGGATCTCCTTGCCGCCGAAAACGTCACCGACGCCATGTACAACCATGCAATCACCTTTGATAACCTCCGCGATCTCACCTTCACCACCATGGTCCTTCCCGACTCGTTTTACCACTTTGTCCACCGCTTCCCCGCACTCGATAAGCTCTCCATCGAAACTGCACCCCCCCTTCCCGCCCCGAGTTTACTAACCTCCATCCCCGCAACCTCCCCATCACTGGACTCACCATCGTCGGCGTGCGCGGCCGCCGCGACCCCCGCGAGCTGCGCGCCTTTGGCGAGGGCCAACAGCTCCGCGTCATCCGTTTCGACTGGACTTGCTAACATCTACAAGCGCTTTTGCGACATCCCCATCATCCCCTTCCAGCCCCAGGGCAACAACTGGGTCCAGGGCTTCGTCGTCGTGTTACCCCTCGGCGGCGTCAACGCTCTCCCTCCTTTGCATACCCTCCAGCATCCGGACCCTACGCCTCTTCCGGAGCTCTTCGCTCCCTCACAGGAACACCCGCCCGTCCCCTCTCCCCACATTCACACCGTCGAGGTCAAGTTCCCCACCCAAAAATCTTGGCAGTCCTACGTTTCGGAGCCCCACGAACAACTGATAAACCCCTTTGCTGAATTCTTGCTCAAATGTCCCCGCATCGCCTGCTTGCGGATCAAAAACTATCTTCCCTGGCTTCGTCTCCCAGAAACTGCGCTCCCAAACTTGTCGGCCTTCCAGGGACCCTTGACGACCATCAAGTCCGTCGTCTCTGGTTCACGTCGACTAAAACACCTCTCCATCCGAGATCCCAGTGGCGGTCTCCCCGCTTTGGAGAAAGCATTCAAAGACGTCGACGCGACTGGCGGTGGCGTTGACCTCGAAACACTCTCCGTCTTCATCGGTTCGTGGGACGACGAAATCCTCTACGCCGTCCTCCACCATTTCGGCAACTTGAGACGACTCGAAATCATGTACAAGGATGGTGATCCCACCGAGCTGCGTCCGTCTCGTTCTTCCACGGCAGGGTACTTACCGGGTCCCCGCATAGGACATGGTACTGGGCATGGGCGCTCACTTCTTTGGCTGCATGCCCCACCTCTGGTCGGTCCGTGTGTTCAAAGTCGTCCCACCCGGCCTCGATCTCGGTGGGACCGCAGAAAACTCCAGCGCCCGCGCGCATCCGCATCAGTCTAGCCCACATATCCTGGCAGAGCTCGTTAGTGTGGACGGTTCAGACCGGATCGAGCTGGAGGATGCCAAGTTTGACGAAACCAAGTTTGGTTTCCCGTCGGCGTCGGTTTCGTCGTCGTCATCATCCTCCTTCGTGTGTACTGCGGGTGAGCTCGAGGAAGCCACCCTCAAAGAGCTCATCCAGGTGTGGAATCGCTACTGTCCCAGGCTGAGGGAGGTACAACTCAAGGCGGGCTATGTATGGCGAAGGGCGGGCCCTGACGATGCATGGACGCAACGATCCACCAAAGTGAGCTGCGTGAGGGACGCTGGGTTTGAAGAGGTGTGAGATGGGAGGTCCGCCGAATGTATTTGTGTCTTATCTGTTACTTTCTTGCTGTTTGTACGTGTAACCAAGCTAATAATAGGGGCAACCCGAATTCGTGTGTGACAAATCCCCTCTGCTACCACAGGCCCTGCTACGAGTTCGTAATGCCATGGAGTGCAAGAACTGTGAACTCAGACAACGCCAGTTTTATTGCGAACATTGTCTGCGCAAACAGTGAGTCAGACGGCCTCCGATCAGCCCAGCTGACCCACACCGCACGCGAGCCTACGCGACATTCGCCTGCAGACGCAACGCTTCGGCAAGAATCGCGATGATCAAGTAGCCAAGGCGTCTCGGGCCCTCAAAGGCATAGAAGGCGCGTGAATGACGAGGGGGGCGTTAGCGAGCTGCCAGAAGCGCGTAGAAGATCTCGCAGAAGGGTTGGCGAGGCTCAGGCGAGACAACGACGATAGTACGTTTCTTTCCTCGCGCGTGCGACTTTTTTCCATGGCTCGTCTCAAGAACGCGA
>JBBPTU010001766.1:0-10604 GCA_038094295.1 Tylopilus aff. beelii
GCCTGGCTTTGACGCTATTTGACAGTCTTTTGGGTGACCTGACGGATATTGGGAAGGAGGTAACATCTATGCACTCATTGGTCACGCGAACCTTGCTCAGTCACCTTCAGTCTACATATAACTTTGGAGTCGCGCTACGAAAGCTTTACGTTGACAAGTGAGCGAACGTCGTTTGGTCTTGCGTTAGTCTCGGTTGACGTGTGTAGGCTTGGATTTCTCCCCAAAGTACTTCAGAACGAAAATCAAGTTTATTTTCGGTGACTAGAACTATCATGGTGTTTCTTCCCCTCTTGACCGTGGTGCACATTTCAACCAGTTCAACAAACGTTCAACGGACGATCGAATCCCTCGAACATACTGTTAATGGGTTATATCCCCAAACATCCTGTACGGCAGGCGTAATACCTACAATTCTGATTAGGTATGTCGTACATAGGAACGCGATGGAGATGGTCACATGCTTCAATAGGAATAAAGTAGACGAAAACATCATTTCTAACATCCTATCTTGCCCCCAGCTGGCTTTATTAGAGTTACGCTTCGCCGAGGGTATGTTGTTCGTTTACGCTGAGAATGATGCTAATGCTCCGTGTCGTAGCTGCCGCTACGAGGTGGAATTATAAACTTCAGACTTTGGATGGCAGATTGTCGAAATACATTCAAGGCAGACCAGTCCGGGTTGACGGGTCACCTCGTGCTTCAGGGATTTTGGATACAGTAAGCCATAGAAAGTTCTTACGACTTCAATCTCTCTCTACAACGCAAGATGCCCAGGTTCGCTCAGCTGCAGCCCATGGAATCAAGGTCCCTGACGACTTTACGGATCCACAAGTGGTCGACTTGATCGTATGTCCTTGGCTTACACGTCCGGTGGTGCACTGACGATAGTCATGTTCACTTCTAGGAATCTGCAGCAGTAGACGAGTGGTTTACAGGTGAGGCCTCGCGTCGTCGCGTCGATATATACTTACTTTTTTGGTATCGCATTAGTTTGTAGGATGAGTCACTCGATTCGGTGAACATGATCTGACAGTTTTCTTTTGGTTTCACTGAACAGTTAAGACCGAGCAGGGTCGCCGTCTGGGGATGGGTCGACTGCTCGCAGACATGGCGACCAAAATGCAGACCAAGGTTGAGAAAGGAGACAGTAATCCGTTGAAGATCCTTGTTTATAGTACACACGACTCCACGTTAGCTGCTCTGTGCAGTACATTCGATGCTTTTGATGACAAGTATGATACTGTTTTTCCTATTCCTGGTGATGACACTCAACTTGCATCGAAAGGTGGCCACCGTTCACGTCGTCTGTGACATTCGAGCTCTTCAAAAAGAAGGGGCCCTCGGTTCATAGATCGAGATTGCAGGCCTTGTTGAGTGGAATGTGGAACACTCATTCAAATGGGGAACATTGTACGTTTTTCACTAGAAACTTCCAGAACTTCCCCGTGAGATGATATTTAGACATTCGAATGCGCTACAAGAACAAGAGCCTGGTCCTACCCATGTGTGCAAAGGAAGGAGACCACCTTCCTGGCTCACCAGAATTCTGTACTCTCAGCGTTTTTCAGAAGAGGGTTAGGGAGCTAACGCCTACTAATTGGGGTGCAGAGTGTGCGCCAGAGACTGCGGGCCCGTGATATATAATATAGATTTAAGTTATACGGTCTATATTTTTATAGAGTCAGGTATGGGTTCGTTGCAGGTGACTTGGTAATTGAAGCTGCCAGTATCACGTTCTTGGTCTATGAGAGCAAATAGCACTATCATACCATGAACGAGCACTGCTTAAGGGGTTACTTCGGGGTACGGTAGATAGCCGGTGGGTATCTTCTCCATATATTGCAATGATGTTGCCAACCATCTATATACAGTAGAGCGAGGATGTCGATTCGACACAGCCTGCTTGATCTCGAAGTACAGGATTGACCTCGACGCCACCATCTTAGACTTGTGTAGATTAATCTGAACAGCATGCGGTGTACTACGCACGACTCAAATATCCATTATATCTATCTATCACGATTAAACACATGGCTACGATTGTTAGGTGTAGAGAAACCCGTAAAGAGCGGCATAGTGAAGGGGGAAAGAGAAAACGGACATTATGCATCCCAAAAATACATCCATTTGCAACAAAACGTGAGTAAACATTAAACGCCGTCGATTCATTAAATCCCCAGTGTCAACGAGACTCACGAAGATGTCGTCCATTGGGCGAGACCGGGAAGGCCACGTCTCCATTTGGTACCGGGGGGGACGTGGCCGCACCCGTCTTCGTCTTCTTCGCACCGGCCTGCCACCCATTCCCGGCTGCGGCTCGTGCTCCATGATGCGTCGCCCCATTCTAGTCGTCCGGATGGAGCTCCTCCAAACGGACTCGCCCTACCGCTCCGAGGTGACCTAGTGCCTGGGGCACTAAGCACCTGAGACGAGGGGCGATGGAGGTGTTTTCGTAGACTCTGAATAGAGTGCTGTCGTCGAGCGGGGACGAGTAGTCGATCTAAACCGAGCTCCCCTTCTTCGTCATCGTCGTCATCGTCGTGGTCGCTGTCGTCTGACCATGTTCCATCCGGGTAGGCCTGTGCGCTACCCTCTATTCCCCAATTGCTCGTATACCGTTGACGCGGTGCCATCCAGCCGTCGTTCTCCGCTTTCGTCCGAGCAAGGGATGGCACCACATCGACGTCCCGATCCTGTCCTCTCCGACAATTCCTTGACCTGTCCGCCTGTTTCCTCTTCCCACCGTTCCTCGCATTTCCGCGGTCCTCGTGGGTGCGACTTCGCACCCGTGAACTAGCCCGTGACGTGGGCGTGGAACGGCACATGACCCTCGTGCAGGACACCTGACCTTCGCTCGTCCTGGCTTTCACTTCCTGCATCTGCGCGCAAAGCAACGGCGTTTTCGTTCCTCGCGCTAGCATCCTTCCCCTTCCTCCCTGATTCGACTTGTCAGACAACGTGGAACTCTTCCGTGTCGATGCCGTCTTGGCTGTCCTCGTCGACGCAGTGTCTGACGCAACAGCCACCGGGCCGCCAACCGTGAGTAAGGCTTTGGCGACCGTTTCGATCCAATTTCGTGGGAGTGGTGGGTGTACCTGGGCCCCATTATCGCGTGCGTGGGGTTCGTCGTCGGATTCCGCGATGCTACCTTCATCGTTGAGGATGAACGTGGGATACGTGCCGTTGCGATGTGCGCGTCCGAGTGCGTGTGACTTCGGGGCAGCGTCCGACAACGACGGGCGCTTGGCGAGTGGTTGGATGTTTGGCGCGGATGCCATATGGCGCAGGTACGCACGGGCATTAGGTGGATTTGGTTTAGTAGATATTGCATTGGATGAGTCATCATTAAGATGGTGATGGTGACGGTTATTAAAATGGGCACGATGATGCGCCCTGAGATATGAACGTGGATGGTGTGGCAGTCCCTGCGAAGACTGATGCAATTTTGTTACTTGGTACATGTGGGTGTGGTCCAACGCGTCCGCAGAAAGATCGACTTGAAGGCGTCGACGTACGCTCTCCGAAGAGTCATTACGGGCGAGAGAAGCCGCCGACGAAACACGTTTGGCCCTGTTGTTCTTGATGTGTAATGCATGTGCTAATGGTGATGGCGGAGGTGGCCAGGGATGTCCAGATTGTGCGGGATCGTCCTCTAATGGTGCGACATCGTGCGACAGGCTCGATCCGCGATTCACAAGCCCTGCAATGAAGTCGACGACAGCACCGACGCTTCCCTTCACCCCGTTCCCAGCAAACCCATCCTTTTCGGTAGTCGAGCCCGTAATGCGATCTGTTTCAGGTGTAAAAACGCGCGTCTCTTTGTAGCCAGCCTCGCGGAGGAGATCCTCGAGACGTTCATATGTTTTGGAAGTACCACGACGGTGAAGCGGGACCCTTCCAAGGGTGTCCGGATAGCGAATTGAGTGGCGACCCCTTTGAGGTGTCGAAGGATCGGGCGAAGTCGTAGATTTGGGCGTAGGGTCCAACGAAATTGTGGAGTCGTCAGGTGAGAAGAGGGGAGAGCGAGACGCCGAAGGCTGTCGAACACGAGGTCGATTAGCCTGCCGAAGGGCGGGTGGTGAATACACGTACAATGTCCGTTTGAATGCCTCGTGCAATTGCCGTGTTCATGATCTTGCTGCTGAGCTGGTGAGCGTCGAACTCTGAACACGCAGAGAGAAGAGGTCCTCAGACCCCCTCAACGAGTCGGGAATTGGAGGTAGTTAAATGGAGATGGTCGTGGATGAGGTGTGGATTGTCAATGCGGGGTTTTGGGTCATCCACTCGGGTAGCACCGCGGTGGCGCTTCACATGCACACGTTCACACTTGTCACAGGTCCTTCCAACGTCTTTTGTCACGTCATGCTTGGTCCCTGCGTCTAACCATACATCTGGTGAGTCAGATTTAACTACTAGCGAACGCCTCCACATCATCACCGTCCGAGACTTGCACCTGCGTTCAACTCGTGTCGAAACGGACGACACGACGCACGGAACGTGTGAAACGTGTTGGCACACAAGTTACTACGCCTGCACAGGTCGGACAGCATCCTAACAAGCGGATGTGGTTACCAACTGTTTCTGATCAAGCAGTTCTCTTACCAATACGAACGGGAAGCGGCACCGGCATGGGTTGCAAGATGACGATAGGCTCACTGCGAACACATAAAAATGATTTCCGTAAGGGATGGGTTTCATGTGTGCAATATACATGATCTATCAATGCTTACGTGAACTCCGAATCGTCTCTTGACTTCACCTCGAACTGACCCAAGTGTGCGGCAAAGGGCGACAATCGTGATCGTACCTACACCGCGGTCAAAAACCGGTGAATGTCGCTTTTGCGGCAGAGTAGGCTTGACCTCATGATCAATCTGCCATGACGAATCATAAATTAAAACGGGCCCTTTTGTCGCCTTGAGTCGTGATCTACATGATCGCATAACTTGGAAGCACCTACCGTGTAAGTCCTCCAATATTGGAAACGAACTATACTAACCTGGATGTACAGCTAAGCAACTCCAAACTAAAAATGGTCGTAGGCTGCGAAATATTTGTACAAAGGTAGATCTAGTCGTGAAGAAATTCAGACTATACCCCTCAGTCCTACCTTGACTCTCTGGATATATCATAACGGCACATTACATTCGTTTTCAATTTGGATGGATCCTAGTGCTACCTGCGCCTGTTCCACCGAGGACCAGAATGTGAATGTAATATCAATCGGAATGACAAACCCGGAAGGTGCGTGATTGATCGAGCTGGCAGGAAAATATGTTCGAAATGAAAAATCCCTAACCTCGTAGGACGATCAGACTAAGCTGGCTTTAGATTACCAATTGTGTCTCGAGGGTTCCATTGACAGACCCCCGTGGCGTAATACTTCTGACTAACCGTTGCTGATGACGGAGCAGATTGACACAGCCAACGACCAGTTCCTGACGCGGGAAGCCAATCAGATTTATGGTCGCGTTTCAAGAATCTAAGTTACATACGCACTAGTGAGCTTCTCACACTGCCTAAGGCCTTCTACATGGAATACAAATTGGCTCACTCGACTCACAGGAAATAATCTGAAACTCAGTAGCACCGATGAGCGCGCGTCGTCACTCATCCAGTGAATATATAACCTGCACGATCAGAACGGGTTGGTCTACGATCGAACATAAAAGATAACCAGCAACAAGGCTGTTTGTAATATCCACGGGGTCAATACTAGGCCTTCTCATGTGATGGTGGCCCACGCTTTAACTTCCCACTAGCGAAGGTCAAATTGAAATACGGCCATCCGGTCGCTCTACCGCCGAATACCCTGCGACAGGCGTAGAAACCTGTGTAACGGAAATAAGTCATCCGTAGCTTGCGGGCGAGGGAAGGCTTGGTATTTCCTGTGTGTCCGTGATCCCCGAGTCGAACGCAGGGAAACGAAACTAATACAAACCACACCCCATTGAATCTACCACAACCTGAGGTATTTATTAACACCGATCAAAGGTATAAACGGAAGCGATGTGGACAAGGCCGTTGTTCATGTTAGGTCGGCGTAGGCAGACGCATCCATGCCATATGACATGTACCGTACTAGTTGCTGATCGGTGAATCCAAGACATTCCCTCGATCGCAGTTGTACAGCCCCCGTTGGCGTTATCCAGCATGAACGGCTGAAGACTACTCACTCACCATCCTACGCCAATAGAGGCCACCCAACCACTGGATTATCGGTCTACAAATCATGCATAAACCACGCACCACAATCTACAATGTCCTTCTAGCTTGCTTCTCTCCGCTTTGCATTGGTTTTGCTGCCATAAGGATGTCGGGTTGGACGAGAGCCACCGCGCCGACTGACGTGAGGATGATGTCAAGTTATAAGCTAGTGCCACATCTTTAGTACGGATGTCATGGAAAGCCGTACCAAAGAAGGTGATTCGGAACGGCTCGACTACTAGGGGTCTGTACACCTTTCTTCTCAAAAAGCAGGGGCGTGATGTCAGCGGGATTGCAGATCACTTTACAATAGTCGGTAGTTAGAAGGCGAACTAGCGGCCTATGCACTACGAGACAATAGAAAAGGTTCTTGGAACATTCGGAACCACACAGCTACCATTGAAATATTGGCGTTGTCCTACAGACCGTCAATACCGAGCATCAATATGAATTCTAAGAGTACACACACCGTGGAGCCAAGTAAAAGAACCCCGTTAGTATATACTGGAAAAACCATTCAGAAACTTCCTCCGAGGCCCCATACGATACTTTATACCTTAGACACCCAGCTCTTCCTCCTTGAGCCTTATAAAGTATCAGGTGAGTGGGAGACCAAGGGATGGGCCATCATCCGCTGAAGAGAGGTTAAAGGAATAGCAAGTGAGAGCGCGCGAGTATATATGTATCACGAAAGAATAAGAACCACGAACGAGGGGAAGCGCATACCCAAGTCGGAGTGGGTCTACGTTTAATTAGACCATCATTTGGCCCAAGTATGTAACGCAAAATCCTGCTTTTGAACATTGCGCAACAGGTGCTCGCATTAAGTTAGGCTTGGCAGCCTCTCTTGATTTCTGCAACGATACCACTTCGCTAGTTTTCCATTGGAACAATTCACCGTCAGTGTATGATCGAGTATCCCACTTAGTGTAGCGCAAGATATGATGGATCCTCTTGTGATCCATAGAAATGAAACATCCATCCACTGGCAATGATCGAGGGGTATACGCAGGAAGTGCTCAGAAGAAGAGAAGACACTCAGTCTCCTTGGCAAATGTTCGAATTATGCCCATGTTATTCCCATAACTTGAACTGACCGCGTACAAGACTGTATCCTTCCTCGATGGACACCGTAAATCGTCGAGAGGCGATGGAGGTCCCCGCAATAATGCGGCCATCAAGAGTAGGCCGTTGTATACTACCAAAGTGCCCAACTTGTATAGGTAGTGCGATAAGGATAGAATTTGTAGCCCGTGCGTAGGAGATATCGTAATGAGGGACGCATATCCACGGCGTCGTAGTGGCACTCCTAATCTGTACCGGAGAAATGTGCATCAGTTTTACAGTTATTTCCTCGGGTTACAAGTCAGGAGTAGCAGGTTGCACTCACTACCAGCTTCAGGGAACGTAAGTCATAGCCAACCCCGAGTCAGAGTCTCATAAAATGCTGGAAGAACGGGCACTGTAAGTACGTGCTAATTGTGAGTCTTCGATCAGACCAAGCCTAAACGGCTTTTCATACCAATGTCACCACGTAACATCATTCGGGAGCCTGACCAGAGCGAGGCGGTGACTCACGTTCCGAATAAGTAACAGAATAGCTAGGAGTCGAGATTGTGGGAACGCCACAACTAGTGATCAAGCCCAACTTCCTCTAAACTTTACCACGGTGACTGTCGACCCCTTGGAAATTGATGTTCGATAACCCAGCTTTTCGGAAGGTGTCAAGTTGAACAGCTTAGCTCCAGCCGCCGCGGAGATAGGTCACACCATCGTGGTCGTGAAGAACCTTCTTCCGAGTTCCCAGATCAAGACATGAGTCATACACATGCCCCAAGCCATGCTCCGAGTTGACGCCCAGAGCATGTTATTTCTCTTGCACTATGGCCAAGTACTACGACGAAATACCTGAATGGCTCATTGAATGGATCCAGAAACAACACATGTTCTGGGTCGCTTCGGCTCCTCTCAATGCCCAGGGCCACGTCAATGTCTCACCTAAAGGAACTGCAGACTGCTTCCATGTCGTCAATTCGAAGCAAGTCTGGTACGAGGACCTTTCTGGCAGCGGTATGGCGCACGATCCGTGAGGTGAACTGTGACGTGCTGATCATAGGTACGATTAGGGGTGGAGACCATCGCGCATATCCGTGAAAACGGCCGGATTACCGTCATGTTTTCCGCATTCGAAGGTCCGCCAAGAATTCTGAGGCTTTTTGGTGTTGGTAAGTTCCTTGGTGAACTGCCTGTGGCCCCGATCATGCTAAACGGTGGTGGAGGGACTGTGCACGAATATGGCACGCCCGAATACGATGCACTGATTCCCGCGGGAACCAGACAGCCAGGCTCACGTGCCGCCATCGTCGTCGACATTTACAAAATTGGCACGGTGCGTGATCTCACCCAAGCTATGAAATAATTGCATGTTTATATTCCGGCATGCGCCCACAATTGCACAGTCCTGCGGCTACGCGGTCCCTCTGTACAACTTTGTGACACATCGCACACAGCTACTTGATTTTTTTGACAAGCTCGAGAACAATGAACGATCACTTGCGGCTTCCGACGCCAGAGAGCAATCAGAATCACAGCTTCTCACCGCTTATGGCACTGACTATCAGAAGGCCAAAAGTGCCCCTTCACCTCGATCCCTCCGTGCATACTGGCTGATGAAAAATATGCACTCTCTGGATGGTCTACCTGCTCTCGCTACAGCTCCTGATACTGTTCTCAGCATAATTCCCCAAAGCCACTTTGACAAGGGCACTCGGTCGGTAGCGCACGATGAAAAGGGAGGGGGGGATTACTCGCCGTTGGTATTCGGAAATTACCTAAATTTTGCCTCTGGTTTCATGACCGGTGCTGTTGCTATCCTTGCCTTCGCCACTGTTTTAGGGAAGTTGAAGTTGTAAGAAGGTGTGTTAATCGGACTGTTGTAAAAATACTTAGCCACGAGAAGGGACAAGATGTCGTTTGAGTGGTGCTTGACGAACTGAGATGACGGATCTCACTCGGACTCCGGACGTCACCGCGTGGCAATCTGTATTCGTCGAAAACTCTCTGTCGGTCTTACGCAAGTAACTTCAAACAACTGTTTAGACTCATAGTGCTGAGTAAATGTAGGTGGAGGCTCGACTTCGCACCCCTCGACAGACATAGAACCATCATTAATATTGTAGCATGACTTTCCTAGTCCGATCATGATCGCATTTAGTGCGACTGCCTTTCAACCCATGTGCTCGAGCCATTCGCTTCGAGCTTGCTTACCCGGGCCCTAGGGAATTCTGTGTAGGACTCAAGATGGTGCTTACTTCCCTGGGAGCCGGGCCGAACGACATCCGGTCCTCACAAAAAAGTTGTCAAGGCGCCCGCGGGAAAATCTTCAACTGAGCTGAATTCCACTATTCAATATCCAATCGTATCTTGTACGTTCTTCCAGAATTACTTGTCTTCTTACAATAATCTAGGTGTCTTGTCCAACGGGATCCGCGTCTGCCACAGAACTCTTCTTCCGACCGTATCTCAGGCTGTACTTCTCAAGCGAGTGGTCCTTCAAGCGTGACGACCCACGAGATCAAGCTTTATAGTCGCTCCAGAAATCCGTGCCCCGCGTACTACATGAGAACCAGCTGTCGTCTTTGCAAGCGCTGATTTTCAAGTTCTAAAATGGACAAGGGACACAAGTAATTGTCAGCGAAAATTTCCCGACCGTAGCTGCACAGATCTCGATCGCATGCGACCTCATATGTGTAAACAAAGTGGAAGCTTTCCGGAGCCTCTGAGTGCTATCCTCGATGCACGCTCCCACTCACCGATCTTGCACCCTGCTTTGATCATGGACAAGGTATTTGTACCGTTCAGGTTTCCCGTGCACTGCATTCAGATATCATGCATATTCCACAGGATGTCGAGGCATGGAGATGTTCTCCAAAGAGTGTCACCCAACATGGGGCTCGATTACATCTACATCCCCGCAGTGATAACTGACGGTGACAAGTAGCCGAAGTCTCAAAAGTGCTCGAAGTATTTAACTAAACTTGAATGGCAGCTGGCATTGAAAACAAAAGACGCAAGGCTGCGCCCATATGCCCTATTTACCCTTCTCAAATAGGCACAAGACGTGGCTGTTTTAAAAGTAGCAACGCAACAGCGGATGAAACGCTCCGAAAACAAAGTGAATTAAGAGTCTAGGATCGGGTTGTTAGTTCGTCAACATGTGCCTACGATAGCCTTGTTATCAGGTGTGCGAGCGTCAGACTGGAGACTAGATACACAACGGCCAGAGTCTCCGCTAGGGCTGAGATACTTGAGCTTTGCTTGCACGTGACTGTTACGCGACGCGCTCTTTAAGAATCCCTTCCCACGATTACTTTCTATTCCAAAGCTTGTTGCGTTTC
>JBBPTU010001767.1:0-10602 GCA_038094295.1 Tylopilus aff. beelii
GGACCTAGCAGTGTAATCTAGTATCAGCCCTTGATGAGATAATCCAGTATTATTTTGAGTTTTTCTAATTATTCAACTTTGAAAGTGATTGCTATATCTTACCAGAAATCCTGGGCTCCCCTGATACGGTTGTCAGAATTCAGTAGTAGCTTCGAGTCAAGGAACGTAATCGCTTGGCGACCTACAACAAGCCATCCGGCGATACGATCGGAACAAGCTGGCCGACAGGGGAATCAAGGAGTTTCAGCATGACGCGTGTCAATTTGAGAAACCACAACATACTTGCGTCGAGAAAGGTCCCAGGCTATCAATGCCCATCCCGGGGCCAATGGTAGATGACCGCGGGCGCTAACTTCTTTTCGGTAGAGCCGTGTAACCCGACTGAATTGTAGCCAACACTAGAAGCTTGCTAGTGCCAGTGTGGCGCTGGATCATAATGCATAAGGTGCCAGTGATGGTTCGAAAATTACTTAGTAGTAAGACACTCAATACTCACACATGCCAGCGCAACCCACTTGATCGAAGTAAGTTAGTACAACACGCCAATAGTAACACATGGAACTAGGACAGGTAAATCGCGATCCGATCTGTTAGCAAGTTGGAATGATTCCATGCTTGCATGATAGGGTAGATGTGTGTTGTTACAATCGCTTGTGCGATGGATTTAGTGGTACAGTGACTCGGAAAGAATAGTTCATAGATAAAGTTTGGACAACACCCGAACCTTAAGTTACGGTTATAATGGCTGTTCCGAGACAAAGTTAAGACGGTGAAGTCTCACTCTGATTACGGATAGTCTCGATGGTGGACGCGATGGCACTCGCTTCTCTCTTTGGAAATCCGCAGTCGTTGACAAGTTTGTTCATTATTTCCTGGCTGGTTGGGCGGCCCAAGCGACGATGCCGTTGAGAAACCAGCCTTGTCATCTTCCCCAGCAGGTCGGCCAACCACGTTCGTACGTCCTTCTTCAACCCCTCGTTACCCGACAGCTCCGACTCGGAGTCCAGAAGGAGCTTGCGCATCCTCTCCCTCGACTCTTCATATCTATCACGGAAAACGTTGTCGACCCCAGGGCTAGCAGTGATGCACGCATGCTTGTCTGCGGATATCCCATATCTCTCGAACACCCCTCGGTTGGTGGTCCACCACTCCTCCATGCACGGTTCGTTCTCCAGATTAGTGACGACGACGCAAAGAGGCACCTTCTTCTCGCACAACACTTCGACGAACAGCTTGTAATTCTGCTGCAGCGACTTGGTGATCCTGCCGCGCATGCATAGCAAGAGCATGTGGACCCCGCCCGAGCGTTCGAGGTCCTTGATCAACTTGTACGCCTGCTTGACCGCGCGGAGGTAGTCGTCGTGCGACATCTCCGGCTCGTTTAGGCCGACCGTGTCCCAGATGCAGAACGGCCGGTGGCTTTGGAGGACGACGTGATAGGGCTTGGCGGCGAATGTGCAGGCCCCCGCGTCGGGTGATGTATCTGCGAGTTTCTGCCCTGCGATCAGGTTGACCACCGAGCTCTTGCCTACGCCCGTCTCCCCGAATATGATGACGTTGCAGGGGCGCGAGTCGTACGCGGGCGGTGGATCATAATGCATCGTAGGCACCTTGATGATGCCCTGATTTGTTTAGCCCAACATACGCCATGACTAGGTCCTACTTACGGATATCAACCGAGTCTTTGACAGAGAGCGCATCTTCTCAAGGGCGACTGTGTAGAGAGTCATTGGGGTTTAGGCTCGATGGCTGGGGCTTTTACGCAAGAAATCGGAGGTGGGTTGTGGGTATAGTCGGTTTCGCTTGCGTATGACACCTGGTGATGCACCTGCATCGTGCCCCAGCTTTGAATCGGGAGTGATACTTGCGAATGACAATTAATGTCCGTCCTCAGGGGCCTCGCACAATCTTCGTCTACCAGAGAATGGTAATTCATTGTGATATGAGTACACTACGATAATTTTACTAGGCGCTAATCACGATACAAATACATAGAATTTTAATGCTACGATGATACGACCTTACAACGAGGCGATGGAGTCATCATCCGATTTCACATAGTCAGGGCCTGTATCTTCCAATCGCTTAGCCCATATCTTGACTGCTAAGTATTGCGCTTCCGATCTGGAAAACTTGCACTTGTCCTGGAGGTGGCGAGCCAGCTCGTCCATCGTCAACGCCTGCCGGCTTCGGCTCCGGGTCCTGATCTGGCTCAGCCACCTCAACAGCCTGCCCGCCAGGTGGACGTACCACCCTGTCCGTTCGGTCTGCCACGCCGAGCCACCCCCAGTCACATGCTCCAACAGCAAGGAGCGTATTGCTACCTGCGAGTCGTGATATTTCTCTGCGTAGCAATCTTTGAGTCCGCGTATTGCGGTGACGCACACATGCGAAGCGCAGGTTAGACCATACGCTTCAAACAGGTGCACGTTACGGTCCCACCAGGTCTCCATCGACGGCTCGTTCTCCAGACCCGTAATGACGAACGCGACCGGCACCTTGCCTTGGCATAGGATGTCGCGAAATAGACGATAATTATTCTGCATGACTGCCGTGATCCTACCGCCGCGGATGCAAAAGAGGAGGAGGCGAATGCCGCCCGTCCGTTGGAGTTGGCAGATGAGTGTATTTGCTTTCTCGATCGCCGTGAGGTAGTCTGTCTTTTTGAACTGTGGCTCGTTTAGGCCGACCGTATCGAATAAACGGATGTGGTGGCTGAGCCCGTAATGGTCGGGGAAAATAACGTCGTGGGAGGTGGCTTCCAGCGTGCAGGCACCGGCGCCGGAGTCGACGGTGGCAAGTCGATCTCCAGCGATCAAGTTAACGACTGAGCTTTTCCCAACACCTGTCTCGCCAACGATAAGTACGTTGGGAGAGTAGCGTAGCTGAGCCTCATAGGGTGGGGGGCTATCCGCCGTGCGGATTTCTCGGCGCATCTGATTCGCATGACAGGATTTAGATAGGATGATGCTTATCAATGTAGTTTGGCTTACCACGATTTTCTTCAGTTTCGTAGAGCGCTGAGTTAACGGTAGGGAGACGCAGCGTGTGGTGGAGATGCGGAGACTAGACCACATTTATAGGAGCATCGTCAGAAGCTCCGGAGCGGTGGTTGACCGATAGTCACTTTGAGGGAAATAGGAAGACGGTCGCAGTGGTAAGACGCCCATCTGAGCGGCTACACTTCCTGCCTGGCGCCGCAGAACTTCATGAAACAGGAAAACGGTGCAGTGAAACACATTGCGAGACACTGCCCTCGAGGGAACACCCAATCGATAAGGGCTTGGGAGAACACGCAGAATGGGCGAGTCGACCAGTGACGTCTTTATTATTCGAGAAGCGATGCCACATGATCCAATCCATCAGGGTCCCTTGGACATGAGGTGTTCGCATGTACTGTGCCGAATGATGGTAAATGGGAAAGTGCCGTAAACCGACATTGGTTCGCAGGGAGAACATCCTGCTCTGCTACATGAGCGTCAAACGGGACCAGTGAACCCAACACGCCCCAGCCTTGAGGTCCTGCGCAGAGCATTTAGTGCTGGAGGAGATACAGCTTGCCGTCCATTTCCGGTGGGGGATAGTACTAGACACCAAAACATCTTCGAGCTACGCTGCCAACGATCAAACTTACGGCCAAGTCACAAAGCGCGACCACGAGTGCGAGTCTTGAATATACTCGCAGCGGACCAGTCATCATGACGAAGCTCAGAAAGGTGCGGCATCTTCCCCGATTATTCGCCGCATCTGATTGTTTGTCAGCTCACCATCTATGAAGACGACCGTTCCAACGTGCTGGAGCCATCTCAGGTGAGTTTCATCGTCTGCGTAAGAGTGGAGTCCTGGACTGAGCAAAAGCAGGGAACCAAGAATGTTGTCGTCTTTGGAGAGAGCGGGGTGGGAAAAAGCTCCCTCATCAATCTCCTGGCTGGAGCAAAGGTCTCCGAAACCTCCAGTGGTGCCCTCGGATGTACGCTAGAGTTTAAGCGATACCTGTTGGACCTGGAGGGTCAACAGTTCGCCATATGGGACACGGCAGGGTTAGATGAAGGCACTGAAGGATCGGTTCCCGCCGACAAGGCGGAGGCGTACCTCAAACAACTCCTCCATGAACTTGCTAAGAATAATGGCGTCGACATGCTCGTATACTGCGTGCGTGGAACGCGCGTTCGGTCCGCATTGCTCACGAACTACCATATCTTCTATTCCGCGATCTGCAGAAAGAAAGTCCCCATCGCCATCGTGATCACTGGACTCGAGAACCAGGAGGGTAACATGGAGACGTGGTGGTACAAGAACGAAACCCAGTTCTCGTTGCTGAAAATGTATTTCGACAGTCACGCTTGCGTGACGACACTGGAGACTTCCATCGATAACCCCCTCCTCAAGGAACGACAGGAGATCTCCAAGGCAACCGTCATCAAAATTATCACCACCACATGTCGTGCTCAACGATGGAAGCCTACCGAGCACAATTGGGTCGAATCTGCATATTCAGACATCCGCGCCATGTTGTCTCCAAGAGGTGGTTATACAGCGCGTCTCCCCACCGTTATCATGTGCGAGACCTTCGGAGATTATCCTGGCGGTCCGTTGACCCGGAAGCGCACTATCTCCTTTCAAAACCCTGTCACGCTCTCTCTTTCTCTTAATCCGCTCAGCTTCCGCAGTCCCTTTTCGATTTCAAGCGACAATCTACGGAGCAAACTTCCATTCGAAGAGGGTATCAAGTGCACGCCTGAGCGTCTATATCGCGTCTACCAGGTCACCCCGAAACCGGCATTGCCGTTTGAAGACACAGAGGAGACTAAAAAGGCGACGATCGTCAAGCGTGGCGCTGACCTCCTCATCTTCTGCGTAGGAATGGAAGAGATAGAGCCACGAGCTGTCAAATCCCAATGGGAGCACTTCCACTTCACCTATAGTGGCGACCTTGCGCCACAGATTGTCGTGGTTGTTGGAGCGCCCAACCAACTGATAGCGGAGGAATGGTGGAAGAATGCGGTAGGGACCCTTATCAAGAACGACGTTGATGTCACGTATTGGCCGTCGGATGCAACAATGGAGGCGGCAGGACCTGAAGCTGATGCAGCACGGAGGCGGCTGCAACACCTCATCCAGGATCGTTGCATCGACTGCAGCAAAGTGACTCTTGCAAAGAATGAGAAGCTCTTTAGGCGATCGCTTCTTCTGGACTTGTCGAATTTTTGGAGTAAAGCAGAGGGGAATCCCAAGGGAGACGGACCAGCCCCCCGCCTGGACATGTTGACTAGAGCGGGCGTGTGGTACGACATTCAAGCTCAAGAACCAAGCCCGATTATACCATCCCCACTATCTCCCATGTCACTCCTAGGGTAGTAATGTACCTGTAGGTTGTACCTCTTTTTGCGTTGCACGTGGAACTGACTCACCGTGTACAGTCTCGGTGAGTTAGCTGTCATTCCAGCGATATTTATACGCCTACCGGAGTTGTATGATATTGTGCCCCCACAAAGTCGCAAGGATGTACAATGACTCGGAACAATCGTATACCTGATGGCAAATTAAAGCTGCTGAACGAGATGCTCAGCGCGCGTGCTTACGTATCCATAGTTACTGTCAAAATTGCTGTACTAGCAGCACACACGTGGACCCCAGCCCATATACCACTGTGGGAGACGTCAGTTCAGCCAACCTGCACAACGCGCGGATCAGATAAAGAGGCATCGGATCACCGTACATGACACGTACCCTGCCATTTCGTGGGCCATTTCACAGCTATGATTGGACGAGCCCACAAAACGTTGCAGAAGAAGTCGGCTCACTGGGTGTCCTTCCTGAAATAAGCGTGTCGAAAAGCCCATTTCAGTTCCGAGTCACCGATGTGGAAACTTCCTGAAGAAACAATGTCGTACGAAAACTTTCGTGTTCAAGACATCCCGCTGTGTCTCGTGACGAGCAACGTCTGAGCGGAAAATCCAGGAATGCCCAAAGGATGATCATGCTGTATCACAGGAAGATAGTTTACTTGCCCGGTCGTCGGCAACAGCAGTATCGCGGCACCGTATGCCACTGTGAGGAAGATAGTGACAGGGAAAGGGGGCTGGTGGCTGAGTGGCCTGAGGACCCTCCAGACATAGCCGTATATAACGTAGCCGCACAGCGCAGGCGGCTTTACTGATGGACCTTTCCGGCCCGGCCGCTTTACCACAGCGCCGCCGGACAACCACTTGGCCCGGGAGTGCTGTGCCGCATGTATACAATATGAACCGACGTCCCATGGCCTTCTCGTCAGCTCGTCAACGAGATTCCAAGCCATCTGCCCCAGTTCGATCAACCCTCACGAGTACGATATGACACTATCATCCGATCTTGGTCTTTCGCTCACAGGTCCGTACGCTATCTGACTCAGATGGCGACTCAGAAGGAACTCAGCGTTGATCGCAGACTTTGCCGCATACGACCTGCCAACCGAGAAATGGTTGGGACTGTTTTGCCCCAAGTTCCGCTTTCGCTTGTGCGCCAAGGATCGGAACTTTATTTCTTCAACCGTCAAAATAGACAACCTCGAATTCGCAAGTGTCAGTTGGCCTCAGAACGATGCCGAACGGTGAGTTATTCGTCTTGGCCATGCTGAGGTATCACCCTCTTCACTGGCAGCGGACCTCTTCCTTGAGTTAGGTGTGATACTCATAGATGAATCCGTACCTAGGCCATTGGTTCGCTGTGACGAAAATTTCGAGATCAAGGTCGAGAGACGGTTCTTACTGCGATACAAGTGCATCCGTCGAACG
This sequence comes from Tylopilus aff. beelii, assembly GCA_038094295.1. NCBI lineage: Eukaryota > Fungi > Basidiomycota > Agaricomycetes > Boletales > Boletaceae > Tylopilus > Tylopilus aff. beelii. Next base: position 6,774 of record JBBPTU010001767.1, read on the forward strand.
AAACCTATTTCTATCGACCAGTTACGCGCTTTTGACAGTGAGTATCGCTGTTCCGAGTCCGAGTCATGATGTCCGGCAGAACGCCATTCAGTTCTCTATCTGACTATGCTCTCGCAGACCGCAAACTTGAAGTGTCGCTGTACGACGGAGAATTATCTATAGATATGCTCGAGGACGACAACAGGCTTGAAATGGGTGCAATGACGTTCACTCTTTGTTACGCCGGTAAAGAAGACGCGTTGTCCATAGGGAAAGCCAGTGCTTCGGCGTACTCGAGGAACGCCGACAGCATGAGCGAGCAAAGACATCATCGGTGCAGAGTGTTCTGGCGAAGATGATTGTCGGTTCACATTCAATCAACACATGGTCTCGGAGAAACGATTGTCCTGGACAATGAATGGTACCTTCAACAGAGATTTGTATCAACTTTGGACGTATTGCATGGCTGGTCCCATGCATAACTAACATACTTATTATTCACACAAAATAAAAAGCTTCGAGATGTAAATCAAAGATGTATGTATATGTATCTATGTATCTATGTATCCATGTACCTATGTACCTATGTATTATATCCGAATCCCAAGAAGCTGATTAACGGCCCTAGCCTAAGGCTCGCGCATTGGCGCATCGGGGTTTCTTAACCCTTGCGACTACAACGTCTACAAGATACTATAAATGCCTTGAATGGAGTCGTATGCCGGTCACCAAGGTAGAATACGGTGACCGCAAAGGGGTCGCGTGGAATGCCATCATAATTGACCTTGGAATGTCGACGATTATTTGTTTACATTGACTCCAGATTACATTGGTTGGATTCATTCGAAGATCAGAGATAGTCGTACGAGACACCCAAGAGACGTACGAATACAAGAGGGGAACTCAGCCCGAGCTCATGTATAGCGTCCGATCATTATGGAACCATGACAATTCAGAACATTTGTATCCATAATCTGGTCGTATGTACTATACCCGATAGGCCACATCATAGGCCTGATCTGTGAGGCATCATAATATGGCAGCGATACGCATGCTCTCATCCCTCCGCATATAGACTAGCGTGTCCCTGCGCCACTGTGGGAGAGTCCCAAAAAAGACCCTTTTTTGAAGTTTGATACATCACCGATCGTGTCTCCACTGCCGCCTGGCCACGAGGAGTCTGCATTGTTGCAGGAGTAGCCGGATCCGAAAGGCAGAATTTTATTTATTTGAATTTGTTTTCAGAAACCCTCTCTCGTCGGCAAGTCGATATATCCTGAGCCGCTCCTACAGGATCAGTCTAGCAGTGTCGGACCACCCTCCCCTACCCGGACTATGGCCTTACCAGCCACCCTTGCGTTTGCAGGTACGTAGTCGTTCCGCTTCCAACGAGGATACAATATGTCCACGATCGACTGACCCTATGCACAGATTTCACCGCATACGACCTGCCCGCAAAGAAATGGATGAACTGGATCACTCCAAAGGTGCGGCTTCGCGTGCGCGGAAGGAGCTGCATTTTTGTCTCGCCGGTCGTCAAGGTGGACAACTGGAGACCGGATGCCGAGAGGGATGAACCATGCACATACTGGCCGTGGAATGCTGAACAACGGTGAGCAAGGATCTCTCGACGGGGTCTGAAGTCCATACTGTTTTGAATGCCCAATGGTGGACTGACGGTCCGACTTGCACCCAGACCATCATTCGCGAAGGATGAATATTTTGATGTTGTAATTGAGAGACGGATTCTGCTAGGGTATAAGCGCATCCGACGAACAAAAACTGTGACAATCGACCAACTGAAAGCCCGCCAGAACGATCGTAAGTGTCTGTTGCGAAGTCCATTCGACAGTTGGTACTCAGGTATCATTTGTAGCTTGTACATTGTCATTGTATGACGGGAAGCACTCGGCAAGGAGTCTTGAAGAAAAGCTTACCATTGGTAAAGTTACATTTACGTTGAGTTGACGAAGTAAGAATTCGTCAAAATGACACGGCTGGCCGAATACCGAGATACTCGTGCATGGCATGCTACATGATGCATGATGCATGAGGTCAGTTCGGATAACACATGTACAATCCACAGTCGCGTCCGTCACCGGTTTATCAAACAAGAGACTCTAGCTTTACATAAAAATGGGTGCATCAAGACTATGAACTAGGCCTTCGGAATTTAGCCGCCTGGCGCGTCAGTTGAATGCTCACCATACCATTATTCGAACCTTCCATCGAACGATGCGGCAGCTTTATCATGATGAAAGCATTGATCAGATAAATTCATATGGAATGCGGAGCGCTGTCATCGTGGACATGGTTTTTCGATGATAAGCAAATGGCAAGAAGGAGGCTGGGCTATTATGATGACGACACTCCGAGAGTTCGTCACGGTGACGGTTACCCTTGTTACATAAGCTTAGATCCGGAAGTTTCCGGCAGCCGTTACACACCCTACTAGTAGAAGTTCCGTCCTGTTCAAAGACCCCTTTTCCGATGGTATTGCTAGCGATTGTATGACCTTGCTAGATTGCCCGTGCAGCTTTCCGGATGCCAAGTCCGAACGGTGATGTACATGAATCCTATTGATTTCCCATCTACAAGATTTCAAACCACCTTAGCTGTCCCTCGCAAATACAAGGTGATAGTCACGGTATTCGTATTCACCCTCGGTCTCTGGCTCACAGTCACCTGAGTCGTTTTTGGTTAAGGAATTTTACTGGCTCACTGGCCACACATTTCCCGCAGACCCCACCGCATGCGACCTTGCTGGCCAAGAAATGGTTAAGATTAATCTATCCGTGCGCACGCAGAATTGCTGCCTTCGGACCACTTCCTCGGCAGTCAAATTGGATCATCAGAAGAGTCTTGGAGGGGAGAACCTCACAGATGTTCATTGGCCTCTGAACGATGACGAACGATGAGTAGTTCCGTCTTAGCCTAAGTCTCTGGATTCCTTCCATGAGTTGGAGGTACTCATAGATGTGCACTCAGAATATTAGTTCTTGATGCAGAGGCCTTCAGGATTGAGATCGAGTGGGGGTTTTTGTTGCGATACGAACGAGACCCCACCTCTATTGGTTAACTACGCACTTGCCACCGTGAGTATCACTCTCTTCGATGCAATCTCATTTCATTCTCCATTGAACCACTCTGTGCTTGCTTATGGATTGCGGGGTCCGATTGTACGACAAATACATGCTCGAAGACAGCACAGGATTCGAATGGATGACAACGTTTACCCATGTAGATGGAAGTGGAGAAGACGCGTCGTCCACAAGCAAAGCTAGTGCTTCGGCGTACTCAGAAGACATTAGCAGAGGGGAAACGCATTGCCTGCGCTCGGGACACCTCGCACAACGTCTACGCACTTCGACCCCATACTGGTCGAGAAAGGAACACGACGGTAAAGAACAGCGGCAAGATTTTCGGGTGGCGAAATTTCGGAGGGCACAAAATGACCATGCAATGATTCACATGCGACGCGGATCGGAAGTTCGGGTTGCTATGTTGCCTTACATGTAGCAACCAAATAGATGTAAACCAAAAGTGTCACGAACCTGCAGTTTTCTGCCAAACCGACTTTTAATTGCACCCCAGAACCCAGCGGGGATAAACGTTAACGTTGATGAATCGATGAACGACGGCGAGGAAGATGGCTCGCCGGCTTCTTGGAATGCAGCATTGCCGGTACGGGATACGGCTATCTAGCGGCCCTACTACTAGTACTACTAGTATTCGATTCAGAAGGACTACTTAACCGCCGCACCCACGTGGGTTTCCGTATCTGTGAGAACAAATACGGCAAGCTGAGTCTCACAAGCGGCCCTCTGCTTCTTTTTGAACGTGAGGCTAC
>JBBPTU010001769.1:0-10588 GCA_038094295.1 Tylopilus aff. beelii
GAAGCTGTCTGTGCTCTGAGGCTTGATCTTTCATGGATCTCGTCTCACTACGAGAGCGCCCGGGTGTGTACCTGGTTGTCTGGAAATTACTACGACAATTACGGTAACCGCCATTAGTGTGGGTGCCAAAGGTCAAACTCACCAAGGTATATGCTCTCGAGTCTGCTCAACGACTCACTCCAATGGTGGGAGGATTTTATGGAGGTCTTTGCAGCATTGCGAGACAAGCCATGCAAGGAGACTCTCCAGGCTTCTGTGGAGAAGACAGTGCAGATAGTTAAGTCGCGCAACTGTCAAAATTGCTCCCCAAGGATCACCGAAGGCATGCGGGACCTTGTGGATTTGTTTGCGAGGAAAATAGATGAGGCGGTTTCTCAGGTACGCCGCCTGCCCTTGTGTCATTGTAGATCCTCAGTTGATGGTATGCACTTCTTGCTAGATCGAGTTAGAGTTGCAGTTTTAGAGGAACTGATCGGAGTCAGTAATGGCTTGTTACGAGAGGTGAAGTCTCGATTCCAGGAAGGTGGCGCATCTGCGTGTATACATATGAACTTGAACCAGGTCAGAGTGTCGAAGTTTGTGCAATCTGAATACACTTTCAAGTTGAATAAGACGCCTAGGTATTTGGTGGGAATACCCTGAGATGCCTCAGATGACTGAGCCGCAGTGCATGAGTCCTGGGCTAAATCGCGGACTTGGACTTTGGACCGAACCGTCCGCGACAATCAAAGAATGCAAATTATGCATTTTGTTGAGAAGGCAGAAGCGAGACGACTCCGAAGGGACTCGGACCGAAACCCGAACCCGGACTTTTTTGAACACTTCCGCTAGTCAATGCTGACTGATTGTAACCCACAGGACTCGGAGTTACTCAATCGTCCATTCATTCTTGCAGTGGTCTTTCTTTCGGTATCTACTTTCCTCCCTATCTCTGATAATCTATGATCATCAATGCCGTACTAAGTAACCATTTCTCTCATCAGGAAGTTCTGCCTTGTATTACCGCATTCATGTCTCTGAAAAAAGTGTGTACTATGCGAGCTCAGAGTCCGTGCTCTATTGATTGATCAGTCGGAAACTTGAAGCTCTGCGTATCCTGCGCCTTTGGTGCTTTCACGAGCAAACATTCAGGTCCAGACACGGAGCCCAGGAAATTACGCGGGCTGTTGTAACTGCAACGAGCAGTGGTTCGCGAAGTATCACTAGCTTGACGGGTTATATAAGTTAGGGCTTCGAGTCGTATCAAGCGCAGTCTCGCCTATCGGGTAATTGCGCCTGCTTTCAACAAGTTTTGAATGGTCTTTACTCTCACCTGTATTTCAGGGTCTACGGTGATTTCCTCCTCTAGTATCAAGCGAACGCCCCCTTCTTTCAGTTCTCGTTTCATCACACAAGACATCACCGACATAATCCATATGTAGAAGTAATGAGCAGGGAACTAGGCTTGGTAACCTTGGATTGGAAAACCGCATATCAGGAGTCTTGGTCCAATTGCGAATTCGCAGCATCCAGAGGCAGTCGTTCTCTGATCTCCTTGATTTAATCACTCATCCATGGCATGTGGCTTGTACCACGGTTTTTCATTGGACCTAAGCTCCTTCCACATGATTGATCTTCTGTGTCAACGAGGCAACCCTTTTCCTGGCCAGAGCCAACCACTGTGGACCGATTACCCTGTTCGCGTGTTTTTTGGGGGGAGAAAAGCATTAGGCAAGTCAAATTTTTCAAGAATAGCACCCTGTTGACTGGTCGGTTAGATAGGCCCCGTGCGCGTGCCATGTATCTCAGAAGCATTCATGAGCTTGCGTTCTGGTCGAAGGGTCCGGACATGGAACCCCGGGGAAAATTACTCCAAATGATCTGCTACTACTGTAACCCGAAGTGGTCCGTGCGGCAAGACTTCGTGATTTAAGCAGCTTAGCTGACATTCTTTCCCCATCAGCTCGTCTCATACATTGCCACGGTAAGTTCCTTTATACGCTCGAGGTTCCGATAATAATGGGAGATGATGGATAGTTACTATGTCTGAAGACTCTGGCTACGCCGCCGCACCTTTTGACCATGCAAAAGCGGACATAATCCTGCGTTCGTCTAATAATGTCGATTTCCGTGTCTTCAGGCTCTTCCTCTCTCTCGCATCCCCATTCTTTGAGACCCTCTTTGATATCCCACAACCAGCGGAGGAAGATGGTGATCAAGAAGTCAAGGATGGACTCGTCGTTATTCCCGTTACAGAGGACAGCAAAACTCTCGACACGCTCCTTCGCTTCTGCTACCCGTGCACTCTAGCTGATGACCCAAAGCTGGAAGTGCTGAGGGACGCCATGGATATCTTGGAGGCCGCGAGGAAGTATTCACTGGACGTTATCGAGAAGAAGGCCCGCCAGGCGATCGCAAATCCCAAAATCATCGAGGTAGAACCTTTGCGCTGCTTTGCGATTGCACATCGAGGGCAACTGAGGGAGGAGACGCTACTCGCCGCAAAGTACACGTTGACCCAACCGCTCATCCCGTCTTGGTTCCAGGAGATTGACCTGATCTCTGCAGGCGATCTTCTTTCCCTGCTCACGTACCACAAGAAATGCGGGGACGCGGTCTATGCGCTGAAACTTGATCTCTCGTGGATCTCGTCTCACTACGGAAGCGCGCAAGCGTGCACCTGGTTGTCCGGAGGGAATTACTACGACAATTACGGTAACTACTACGGTCAGTGTGGGTGTCAAAGGTCGAATACGCCCAAGTATATGCCCTCGGCTCTGTTCAGTTACTCGTTCCAATGGTGGGAGGACTTTATGGAGGATGTCTTTGCTGCATTGCGAGACAAACCATGCAAGGCGACCGTACAGACTTCTGCGGATAAGACGGTGGGGGTGGTCAAAGCGCGCAACTGTCAGAGTTGTTCTCCAAAGATTGCAGAGGGCATGCGCGACTTTGTGGATCTGCTTGCGAGGAAAGTAGAAGAGACTATATCAGTGGTCAGTGTCTATCATGCTTTGCTATTCTTAATCCTAACTGGATTTTTATGATAGGTCGAGCTGGAGTTGCAGTTTTAGGGGAATAGGTAGAAGAGTAGGGAGTGCTAGCAATTCGAAATGAGCAGTGGCTGTACAATTCACCGTAGAGAAATGAATTTAGCCTTGTTGCGTGCGCAGATACACTACCAACGTTGCGGCAGAAAGCACAGTATCACATCGCACCCATTACATAATTCCTTTATCACGCCGTTTTTTACGGCATCACACTTTATTTCAGTCTAACTTGGCTACCTCATCGAAGCAGTATCATATTTGCATGTGCACGGAGTTTTGGTAGCTGCGATTAGACATCAGCCGGTGAAAGGGTTCTCCTATTCATGCAGTTCCATTTTCACCGACCTGAAATTGTGATATACTTCTAGTGATAGGAGTCAGCCAGCTAATGCATCACGCGTGCAGACTGCAGCGATCACCCAGAGTGACAAATGAGTCATGTAGACTGCTCGTAGCTATACTTCAGATATGCTTGCAGTAGGTGAGATCATTCTTTTGCTTCTCCAGACGCACCGGGACATGTTCTAGAAGCTCCTTCTGATAGCGTGGGTCACCAACGCCGAGCAGTACACTTACGACGCTGCCATACTACTTGAACTTCATCCGGTGCTCTGATAGGAGCGACCCTCTGGGTGTAAAGTGCATCTAAATCAAAAGATGTTCAAACAAATGAACCGTATAAATTATGGCCCATCTGTGGAGTTTTCTCCCTCAGCCTAACTCGACGGGTTACTCTAGTGAGCTTTCTCTCGTCGCACGGCACTCCAGCCGATAACTTAAACTCCTAGATATTTGCAACCATGATCGGAGCTTTAGCTTGTGCTGTCGCACCCTTCGACCACACAAAGGCAGACATTATACTGCGGTCATCGGATAACATCGATTTCCGCGTCTTCAAACTCTTCCTCTCCCTCGCGTCCCCATTCTTCGAGACCCTATTCGACATCCCACAACCTATTGAAGAGGATGACACTCAGGAGGTCAGAGATGGTCTCGTCGTCATCCCCGTCACAGAGAACAGTAAGACTCTCGACGCGCTCCTCCGCTCCTGTTACCCGTGCACCTTGGCCGAAGACCCGAAGCTGGAAGTGTTGAGGGACATCGTAGACGTCTTGGAGGCGGCAAGGAAATATTCCCTTGATTTCATCGAGAAGAAGGCCCGCCAAGCGATAGCAAATACAAAGATACTCGAGACGGATCCTTGCGATGCTTTGCGATCGCACGTCGAGGACTGTTGCCAGAGGAGACGCTACCCGCCGCAAAATATACGTTGTCCCAGGTTACAATCCCTTGTTCTCGTTTACTGTACGCTGTGGCAGTGAGGAGAGAGGCCGGGGCTGGACAGTTGGAGGAGGTCGGAGGGCGTGGCAGTGAGGCGAGAGGGGCCAGATAGCCGAAGGTGGTCACGAGGTAGTCGGAGGTTGCCGGAGTGGGTCGTAGCATAGGCACGGAGTCAGCCATATCTCCTCATCGCTCGGTGCTTTCCGACATCCAAACAGAGCGATCCCCTGACACTCCCTCGTGGACTCGTCCAACAAGCCCCGGAATCACAAGTACATCCATTTCTTGGGTCAAAAGTTTTATGAACTGAATCATAAACCGCTTGAACCTCTGCAAGGTGCTACTTGGTCGAGAGTGTCTTCTACACAGCACGGTGATGGAGAGCAACGAGTCCTGCAACGTACTAAACCGCATCATTTTACGAGCGATGTAAACCGGGACTCATCATATCATGGGCAGGAAAAATCCCACCGGCTTCCGTCAAGGCCTGGACGCTTTTAATCACTTTGGACAAGACATTCTACAACCATTTCCTGTTCAGGTATCAAGTGGATTCCTGTCCTGCTCTTCACCCGAGATGACACTTGTACAGTCCATGCTGCAGAATCGGCAAAGTGGGGATTAAGGTTACTGCCCAGACACCAGATTAGGCGCATGCATCCCTAAAAACTGGCTGAATTGCGAATTCGCAGTATCCCGAGGTCGCTCTCTGATCACCCTCGTTCAATAACCCGTTACACGGGGCTCGTATCATGGTTTTTCATTGGACGCAAGCTCCTGCCTCATCTTTGATATTTCGTATCCGCGGTCGCCGACGGGGCCACCCTTTCCTTGGCCGGAACTAGTCGCCGTTCAGGTCACCCTCGTTCATGCTTTTGAAAAATGTATCAAGCAAGTCCGAGTTTGATCAGGAATAGCGTCGTGCCGACTGGTCAGTCAGACTACACAGTACGTGCCCTGTGCCTGAGAAGCTCCCAAGAGCTCACGTTCTGGTCGAAGGGTCCGGACACGGAGTCCCGAGCATTACACGCGCTGGTTCAGATAGTCCGCTACTACTGCAACCAGAAGTGGTCCGTGCAGTACAACTTCGCGATTTAAGCCGAAAAATCGATGAGACTTCTTCCTCAGTTCATCTCATACATCGGCACGGTGAGCCCTCTCGTCCCACTCCTACTTCAGATAGTAAATGCGAGCTGACAGATAGTAATAATGTCTGACGACACTACCTACGCTACTGCACCCTTCGACCATGCAAAGGCAGACATTATCTTGCGTTCATTGGATGACGTCGATTTTCGTGTCTTCAAACTCTTCCTCTCCCTCGCATCCCCATTCTTCGAGACTCTCTTTGATATCCCGCAACCAGCCGAAGAGGATGGGGATCAGGATGTCAAGGATGGACTCGTCGTTATCCCAGTTACGGAAGACAGCAAGACTCTTGATACTCTCCTCCGTTTCTGCTACCCGTGCACGTTGGCAGAGGACCCGAAGTTGGAAGTGCTGAAGGACGCTATGGATATTTTGGAGGCCGCCAGGAAGTATTCTCTGGATGCCATCGAGAAGAAGGCTCGTCAAGCGATTGCGAGTCCCAAGATCCTCGAGGCCGAGCCTCTGCGTTGCTTCGCGATTGCCCATCGAGGACGCTTGCAGGAGGAGACGTTAGTCGCCGCAAAGTATACGCTCACACAGCCATTGATCCCGTCGTGGTTCCAAGAGATCGAACTGATCAATGCAAGTGACCTTCTCTCCCTTCTCACTTATCACAAGAACTGTGGGGACGCTGTGTATGGGCTGAGGCTCAACCTTTCGTGGATCACTTCTCATTACGGGAGTGCGCAGGCTTGCTCCTGGTTGGCTGGTACATACAGCCAGTACAACGTATCAAGCTGCCCGTGTGCCAAAGTGAATACTATTTCAAAATACAAGATCTTCAATGTCACGCTCCAATGGTGGGAGGATTTTATGGAGGAGACCTTTACAGCGTTGCGCGACAAGCCGTGCAAGGAAACTATACAGACCTCTGCGGAGAAAACAATTCAGACCATCAAAGCGCGCAACTGTCAAGGCTGCTCTCCAAAGGTCGCCGAGGGCATGCGCGACTTTGTGGATCTGTTTACGAAGAAAGTCGAAGAGGCCGTTTCTGAGGTAAGCCACACCTCCTTTGAGCCTAGGATGCACAATACTCAGTGGACCTTGACGGCATGATTTTTATGTTAGATCAAACTCGAGTTGCAGTTTTAGGGAAATAAGCTAGTAGGATCAGGTATCGCAAAGGGGTAGTAGGATTGGTGGTGTCTCTGTACCGTATGCCTTGCATGTACGATAACGAATTGGGGCCGCAATTGCAAGAAGGTTCACTGCAAGAGTCATTTTCGCTTCCAAGCTCCGGACCTTTCGCACGGTTCGGATGATCTGCCTAGTACTAGCTCTGAGTCGGACTCGGAGAGAGTCCGTTCAAGAGCACCATGGCCCGGACTCGTTGGACGATGTGTTCAACCTACATGGCCACTATGACTGCAATGTACAGCGTTTCAAGCCCAAGCGATATCAGGAGGTTAGTACGAACTTGCCTCTGTCACTCTAAGTCTGACTCGCTGCCAGCGAATAGGGTTCGACCTGCAGTTGGTCAGCGCGGCAGGCGTGCCCATGATTCTTACCATGCTTATTTGACGTTCACTGTCGCGTACCTGTGATTGCTGTGAACCATCAATGAGAGCAACAGACATTGCATCCGCCGAATCTGGTTCCGGAAACTCTCGTCGACTAGGTTCATAGGGATATTACTTCTGGGCCAACTTCTTTGGTGTACTAGTATGGTCAATTTGTGGCAGTCGGTATCAGTGAGTGGACCTTAAGCTTGCAGGTAATTCTGTACCTCGAATACCAAGAGGCGATCACGCAGGATAAATACTAAATTCCTCTCAACCTTCTTATTAAGTGTGAAGCCACAGGATGCACGATAACAGGATCGGTAAGTCCAGGAATGCGTTGCTACTTATCAACGTTACCATTTCTGAGGTTCAGGATCAGGGAACTAAACAGTACGCTAGGTGACCTAGCATTGCCGCGTGATAGCAGCGGAAGATATTCCGATATTGGAGTAACGGAGGGCCGTCGGGGCGCTTCTGAATCAAAACCCTACCCCCGTTCACAAATTTCGAAAAGATGTATTAGGCAGGCTCAGGTTTCATCCTGAATGTGGTCATGCTGACTATTTGGTCAGACAGCCTCGTGTACACCCCACGCCTACGAGGGTTTTACAGCCTTTTTTTCAGGTCGAAAGGTCTGGATCTAGAGAAGAGTTACATCTAATGCGGTGCTCTAGATGATCTATGACTGGAACTAGAAGTGGTCCGTGCGGTAAAACTGCACGATTTAAGCGGAAACATCGACGACTTATTTCCCTCGAACTCGTCTCATATATTGCCACAGTGAGTTCTTTCATTGTACCCCTGCTTCAGATAACAATTTCAGTCGACAGGTATGGCCGACGACTCTGCCTACGCTGCTGCGCCTTTCGACCATGCGAAGGCGGATATCATCTTGCGTTCGTCTGACAACATTGATTTCCGTGTGTTCAAGCTCTTCCTCTCCCTCGCATCCCCATTCTTCGAGACCCTCTTTGACATCCCGCAACCAGCCGAAGAAGACGGGGACCAGGATGTCAAGGATGGACTCGTTGTCGTCCCAGTCACAGAGGACAGCAAAACTCTCGACACGCTCCTTCGTTTCTGCTACCCATGCACGTTGGCAGACGACCCGAAGCTAGAAGTACTGAAGGACGCTATGGATATCTTGGAGGCCGCCAGGAAGTATTCCCTGGATGTAATTGAGAAAAAAGCACGCCAGGCGATCGCAAGCCCCAAAATTCTTGAAGCAGAGCCTCTTCGATGCTTTGCGATTTCGTATCGAGGACAGCTGCGGGAGGAGACTCTGCTTGCCGCAAAACACACATTGACGCAGCCCCTCATCCCATCTTGGTTCCAAGAAATCGAGCTACTCACCGCGAGTGATCTGCTTTCCCTTCTCACGTACCACAAGAAATGCGGGGATGCTGTCTATGCACTGAGGCTCGATCTTTCGTGGATCTCATCTCACTATGGCAGTGCCCAGGCATGCGTCTGGTTATCTGGAGGAGGGTCCTACGACCATTACGGCAATTATCGCAGCCAATGTGGGTGTCAAAGGTCAAATTCACCAAAGTATAAGCTGTCGGGTCTGCTCGAGCACTCTCTTCAGTGGTGGGAAGACTTTGTGGAGGATGTCTTTACGTCACTGCGAGACATGCCGTGCAAGGAAACTCTGCAGAGATCTGCAGAGAAGACGGTACAGACGGTTAGAGCGCTCAACTGTCAGATTTGCTCCGCAGAAATCACCAATGGCATGCGCGACCTTGTGGATTTGTTTGCGAGGAAAGTAGACGAGACAGTCTCTCAGGTAAGTTGATTTTTGCACAGCACCGCAGGTCCTCCGCTTCATGACATGCCCTTCGTGATAGATTGAGCTGGAGTTGCAGTTTTAAAGGAATGGGTGGGAATCAGTAGTAGCTTGCCGCAAGACGCTGAGTCTCAGTTCAAAACGAGTGGTGCATGTTTGTGTATACTTAAACAAGTCAAACCCTGAGTTTGTGCGTTCTGAAAGCCTTAAAGAACTCGAAGTTGGTGGTAATCTCAGGTTCCACTAGCAACAGTCTGACTTGAGCCCGGAACTTGAACTTGGCCGTGAATCAATCACGAGCCATCCGCGACATGCAAGGAGCGCGAATTCCTTCGAACCGCGCTTTGTTAATACGTCCGACTCGGAGGTCGAGAACTACACACGATGACTAATCAGCGTTAGCATTGACAGACAGTTTTCAATGAAGTTATGGACCACCACCAGATCTTTAGCCCGAGGTTATCTTAGCACAGGAGCGGCACAACACATGTAAGCGTTAACCAGGTCCGGGTACGTAGCCCGCTGACCCGGATGACTCGGGGGCAGTGCATGTTCGCTTCAAACGGTCACTGGCATTATGAATCATGATTACAATATGGCACCCTGACTTCACATCTACACGCCGTCAAGCAAAGGTTCTCGTGCAGAGTACTTTATCCGTGACTTCTAGTACAAAGTTACCACCGATGTGGCAAGGCGGGTCTGCATGGCGTGCGCAACCTACCAAAATGTTTGTGGTAAACTGCTTGGGAGTCGAGACACAACTTCAATATTCACAGGTGATGTTCTTGACTCGATGACTGGTGAGATGAAGTTCCACTGTACTGTCAAAAGTTTCTCTGAATCTACTCTAGGAGGTCTCCTTACAGTAGCCAGAATCTCGTCACATACGCACGCCTTCTAAATCATGTCGTCTCTGGGGTCTTCCTCAGGGAGTGTAAAATGTAGGTCAGTGGTTTTAGCCGAAACAGCGCCCACTCAGGGCGGTAATGTCGGTTATTCGCTATTTACATAGACCAGCTCAGCGGTGGGCTGGGCCCGGGACTAGCAACCCAAACCCGAAAATCGGACAACCGTATGCTTCGGTCGAATTGCGAATTCGCGAAGGTCGTTCTCTGACCTTCCGAGTGTAATCATTCATGTAGATTTTTCATTGGACATCTGGTTCTCCCTATCTTTGATATTCAATGTCCAGGGCTATCGACAAGACGGCATTTCCCTGGTCAGCACTGTCTACTGTTTTGCAATCACCACGTTCACAATGTATTAGGCAAATCGCGATTTCATCAGGAATAGCGGTGTGTTGGGTGGCCAGCCAGACTCACCATGCGTGCCCTGTGCCTGAGAAGCTTTCATGCGCTCACATTCTGGTCGAAAGGTCTGGACACGGAACCCCGGGAATTACATGCGCTGGTTCAGATGGTCCGCAACTACTGCAACAAGAAGTGGTCCGTGCGGTAAAGATTCGCTATTTAAGCCAAAAAATCGATGGGAGTTCTCCATAAGCCCATCCCACACATCGCTACGGTGAGCCTTCTCATCCCATTCCTACTTGAGATAAAGAATGCGAAGTGACAGACAGTGACAATGTCTGGCGACTCTGTCTATGCTACTGCACCTTTCGACCACGTGAAGGCTGATATCATCTTGCGTTCATCTGACAACATTGATTTCCGTGTATTCAAGCTCTTCCTCTCCCTCGCGTCTCCATTCTTCGAAACTCTCTTTGATATCCCGCAACCAGCTGAGGAAGATGGGGACCAGGACGTCAAAGATGGGCTTGTTGTCGTTCCTGTTACGGAGGATAGCAAGACTCTCGATACTCTCCTTCGGTTCTGCTA